>JAPEVW010000778.1:32500-50000 GCA_027921565.1 Artemia sinica | reverse complement strand
AATTTTACCTAGGTTTTTTATGTTCTTTTCAGATTTTTATGGTTATTCCTTCTCAAGAGCCCTGATTCTGCTTTGAAATTCTTTAAAATTAACTGGATGAAATTTTTTTCCTCTAAACTTAAGCAGCATTCACAAGCATGTCTAGCTAAGCCCTAAAGAGCTCAGCACACACAGCTGATTTTTGGGAACCAATTTCAGCATCAGTGGACAAACAATATTGGTAAGAAAAATTTCTTGTGCATGATTTTCAAAACATAAAATCATGGACACAAATAGTCTGTTGGAGTTTATTAATAGTTGCATGATTGATCTCAGCTTAGTAGTGGGGTATTTCACCACAGACATCTCTGGCTATATATAATAGTTTAGAAACAAACTTGGGCTATATATTTGCACATAAGGGGGTGGGGGTAAAGCATAGCATATATTAAATATATAACCTAACCTGGTACCTCCCCCCCCCCTAAACCTAAAAAAACAACAGTTTAAATATTGTAAAGGCAACGAAAACTAATCTTTAAATTCCATTTCTTAATAGCAGTCTCTTGAAAATAACCAGTTTGGCAGGTTTTGTCTCTCATTTGTCTGTTTGTCTCTCACAAATTTAATTTTTTTTATGATAGCATAAAACCCCTCAAAATGACATCCCAACAAAATTGACATTATTTTTGTGGGATTTCTAGCTCTTTTCAAAAATTTATAAAAATTTGTTTTCAAAATAACATTTTACTATTAGCCTAAGTGTAAAAAAAAAAAAACATCTTGAATCAGCTACAAATGGAAATTTTGTCTAACTAGCCAGTTATCCTTTAGAAACATGCTGATAAAGTTTAGGTAACTAATGGGCTGTTTTGAGCATGCAAAACAAATTTGCCCCAGAAGCAGTTATTTAATTATGAAACAGCATAAAAAAGGCTTCAAGTGATTTATAGTGAATATTCACCATATAGTGATATATAGCTAAATCATTGTGTTCCATTACTTATCAAGACAAGTGGGATTACTGATCTAAGCTTTTCATGAGGGTGGACATGACATCAGAGGTTAGTGCAATAAGTAATAGAATGCTCAGGATTACTTGAGGATAAGTGATGTCAGTCTTGTATATTTTTTAAATAGAAATAAACATGTCAAATCATTTAGACTACAGAGAAGACTAGGAAACTGTAAATAGTAAAAATAATCAGAGACCAATAAGTATCCTTAGGCTATGCATATTCTTCAGAATTTAAGTTTTTTGGTAGGCTATGTCCATCTTACAAAGGCTACTAAGCTAAGCTTGGTATTTATTTAGCCTTGGCCCACCTCATAAGGAGACATGTTAAGAAAACAATTCTTACTTTAAAATATGTATAATGATCCTAGTTCTTATATTATCCAAGGGGAGAACCTTTATCATCAAGTCTTTCCTCTAAAGATCCTTAAAGAGAAAAAGTTTCCAAATATCACCAGGTTTTTAATTCAATGCTTAAGTCTTTTGAAATTGCTGCTGTAAACTGCTGCCAAATAAGTTGTTTTATAGATAGCGTTTAGCACGTGTTTAACACATTTGTCAAAAAACGTGTTTAAAGAAAAAGTAGTGGTATATTGAGATTATAGAAATTGTGAATTCTGTTATAAATCATACCATTAACAAAAATTTTATGTGTTTTTATGTGACAATAAAATTATGTCTTTTAGACTAAACCATCAAGGTGAAGGTGCTGTACAGCAATTATTTATAACCAAACCTAACCTAACCACTGCTATTAATATTTTGTATTTACACCACTGCTATTCGCCCTTCGCCACTGCTATTTGCCTTTCGCCACTGCTATTAATATTTTGTATTTATGCCACTGCTATTCACCCTTCGCCACTGCTCCTATAATTTTTATTAAAAAAACAGAATGATTATGCCTATACCTTTATTATATAGGCCTAGTCTAGATTTGTTGAGAATACTGGTTACATTTACCGGGATGAAGTTATATCCTGGCTCCCATCTCCGGGTTTATCGCCCTGACCTAAAATTGCTTACCCTATAGCTCTGAAAATAAAAATTATCCTTAAAAACTGCTGACACTTACAGCTCTCAACTGATACCAAATTTTTGAATTTTTTTGCTGTTTTTGATATTTTACTTAAAAGTACAAATATAAGCGTGAACTTAAAATTAATGACTGAAATATTTTTTTTTGACAGAATTTTTCATTGTTATTTGGAATTCCTTTGTTAGGAGATTTCAAATGAGGTGTTACATGACTATATTAAAAAAAATATTTATTTTAACTGTTAGGCCTATTGAGGTGGTGGCAAACAAATTTTGTTGCTTCATTTTTTATTCAAAAGCTATCAATCAGCACATCATTCAAAAGCTATCTTTCTTCTAAACATGTTTCAAAGGTTTATTTTCTACATCAAACCTAAAAAGGCCCCATAAATCCTCTTTTGCCTCCCATCTCCCCTTTCCTCCCAAACCCTCCTTGTCAAAACAAGTAACATGAAAATTCGTAAAGGGATTTGTTATAGTAAGATATATCTTAAATGGAGAAGTTTTCATTGCCTAGGAATGTCCTAGCTCCATAAACCCCCCAACCCCTGAATATAAGTACCTCCCAAAGAAAAACATGACAAATTTAAATTTGGTTCAAAAACTATTGGATAAAACTTGGATATTTAAAATCTTTATGTCAGAGGCCAAAATGAGGTCTTTCTTTTTTTGTCAAGCTTTCAAATGAGGTGTCGCATTACTATATTCAATTATATTTTATCTTTACTGTTACAAGAAAACTGAAAGTTCGTAAAAAGATTTGTTATAGTAACATACATCTTAAATGGAGAAGTTTTCCTTGCCTAGGAATGTCCTAGCTCCATAAACCACCCTACCCCTGAATATAAGTACCTCCCAAAGAAAAACATGGCAAATTTAAATTTGGTTCGAAAACTATTGCATAAGACTTAGATATTTAAAATCTTTATGTCAGGAGCTTTCAAATGAGGTGTCGCATGACTATATTCTATTATATTTTATTTTTTATCGTTATGGAGGTAGTCTAGAGGTAGACCATATGAGGTTTTTTGTTTTTTGTCAAAGCTTATCAAACAGCACATCATTTGAAAGCTACCCTTCTTCTGAACATGTTTCTAGTGTCTTTTTTCTGAAACAAATCTAAAAGGGCCGCACAAATCCTCTTTTGCCTCCCATCTCCCCTTTCCTCTCAAACCCTCCATATCAATACAAGAAAAATGAAAATTCGTAAAGAGATTCGTTATAGTAAGATATATCTTAAATAGAGAAGTTTTCATTGCCCAGGAATGCCCTAGCTCCATAAACCCCCCACCCCTAAATATAAGTACCTCCCAAAGAAAAACACGGCAAATTTAAATTTGGTTCAAAAACTATTGGATAAACTTGGATATTTAAAATCTTTATATCAGGAGTTTTCAAATGAGGTGTCGCATGACTATATTCAATTATATTTTATCTTTACTGTTACAGAGGTAGTCTAGAGGTAGGCCAAATGAGGCCTTTTCATTTTTTGTCAAAGCTTATGAAACAGCACATCATTTGAAAGCTATCCTTCTTCTGAACATGTTCCTAGCGTTGTTTTCTACATTAAACCTAAAAGGGCCACACAAATCCTCTTTTGCCTCCCATCTCCCCTTTCCTCTCAAACCCTCTATGTCAAAACAATAAAAATGAAAGTTCGTAAAAGGATTTGTTATAGTAGTAACATACATCTCAAATGGAGAAGTTTTCCTTGCCTAGGAATGCACTAGCTCCATATACCCCCCACCCCTAAATATAAGTACCTCCCGAAGAAAAAATGGCAAATTTAAATTTGGTTCAAAAACTATTGGATAAGACTTGAATATTTAAAATCGTTATATCAGGAGTTTTCAAATGAGGTGTCCCATGACTATATTCAATTATATTTTATCTTTACTGTTACAGAGGTAGTCTAGAGGTAGGCCAAATGAGGTCTTTCATTTTTTGTCAAAGCTTATGAAACAGCACATCATTTGAAAGCTACCCTTCTTCTGAACATGTTCCTAGCGTTGTTTTCTACATTAAACCTAAAAGGGCCAACAAATCCTCTTTTGCCTCCCATCTCCCCTTTCCTCTCAAAACCCTCCATGTCAAAACAAGAAAAATGAAAGTTCGTAAAAGGATTTGTTATAGTAACATCCATCTTAAATGGAGAAGTTTTCCCTTGCCTAGGAATGTCCTAGGTCCATAAACCATCCTACCCCTAAATATAAGTACCTCCCAAAGAAAAACATGGCAAATTATAAAATTTGGATCAAAAACTATTGGATAAGACTTGGATATTTAAAATCTTTATATCAGGAGTTTTCAAATGAGGTGTCGCATGACTATATTCAATTATATTTTATCTTTACTATTACAGAGGTAGTCTAGAGTTAGGCCAACTGAGGTCTTTCATTTTTTGCCAAAGCTTATGAAACAGCACATCATTTGAAAGCTATCCTTCTTCTGAACATGTTACTAGCGTTGTTTTCTACATTAAACCGAAAAGGGCCACACAAATCCTCTTTTGCCTCCCATCTCCCCTTTCCTCTCAAACCCTCCATGTCAAAACAAGAAAAATGAAAGTTCGTAAAAGGATTTGTTATAGTAACATCCATCTTAAATGGAGAAGTTTTTCCTTGCCTAGGAATGTCCTAGCTCTATAAACCATCCTACCCCTGAATATCAGTACCTCCCAAAGAAAAAACATGGCAAATTCAAATTTGGTTCAAAAACTATTGCATAAGACATAGATATTTAAAATCTTTATGTCAGGAGCTTTCAAATGAGGTGTCGTAGGACTATATTCAATTATATTTTATTTTTTATCGTTATGGAGGTAGTCTAGAGGTAGACCAAATGAGGGTTTTTGATTTTTGTCAAAGCTTATCAAACAGCACATCATTTGAAAGCTACCCTTCTTCTGAACATGTTTCTAGTGTTGTTTTCTGAAACAAATCTAAAAGGGCCGCACAAATCCTCTTTTGCCTCCCATCTCCCCTTTCCTCTCAAACCCTCCATGTCAAAACAAGAAAAATGAAAATTCGTAAAGAGATTCGTTATAGTAAGATATATCTTAAATAGAGAAGTTTTCATTGCCCAGGAATGCCCTAGCTCCGTAAACCCCCCACCCCTAAATATAAGTACCTCCCAAAGAAAAACATGGCAAATTTAAATTTGTTTCAAAAACTATTGGATAAGACTTGGATATTTAAAATCTTTATATCAGGAGCTTTCAAATGAGGTGTCGCATGACTATATTCAATTATATTTTATCTTTACTGTTACAGAGGTAGTCTAGAGGTAGGACAAATGAGGTCTTTCATTTTTTGTCAAAGCTTATGAAACAGCACATCATTTGAAAGCTATCCTTCTTCTGAACATGTTCCTAGCGTTGTTTTCTACATTAAACCTAAAAGGGCCACACAAATCCTCTTTTGCCTCCCATCTCCCCTTTCCTCTCAAACCCTCCATGTCAAAACAAGAAAAATGAAAGTTCGTAAAAGATTCGTTATAGTAAGATATATCTTAAATAGAGAAGTTTTCCTTGCCTAGGAATGTCCTAGCTCCATAAACCATCCTACCCCTGAATATAAGTGCCTCCCAAAGAAAAACATGGCAAATTCAAATTTGGTTCAAAAACTATTGCATAAGACATAGATCTTTAAAATCTTTATGTCAGGAGCTTTCAAATGAGGTGTCGCATGACTATATTCAATTATATTTTATTTTTTATCGTTATGGAGGTAGTCTAGAGGTAGACCAAATGAGGTTATTTGCTTTTTGTCAAAGCTTATCAAACGCACAACATTTGAACGCTATCCTTCTTCTGAACATGCTTCTAGTGTTGTTTTCTGAAAGAAACCTAAAAGGGCCACACAAATCCTATTTTGCCTCCCATCTCCCCTTTCCTCTCAAACCCTCCATGTCAAAACAAGAACAAATGAAAATTCGTTAAGAGATTCGTTATAGTAAGATATATCTTAAATAGAGAAGGTTTCATTGCCCAGGAATGCCCTAGCTTCATAAACCCCCCACCCCTGAATATAAGTACCTCCCAAAGAAAAACATGGCAAATTCAAATTTGGTTCGAAAACTATTGGATAAGACTTGAATATTTAAAACCTTTATGTCAGGGGCTTTCAAATGAGGTGTCGCATGACTATGTTCAATTATATATTTTATTTTCACTGTTATGGAGGTAGTCTAGAGGTAGACCAAATGAGGTCTTTGATTTTTTTTTTCAAAGCTTATCAAACAGCACATCATTTGAAAGCTATCCTTCTTCTGGACATGTTTCTAGCATTGTTTTTCTACATTAAACCTAAAAGGTCCACACAAATCCTCTTTTGCCTCCCATCTCCCCTTTCCTCTCAAACCCTCCATGTCAAAACAAGAAAATGAAAACTCGTAAAGAGATTCGTTATATAGTAAGATATATCTTAAATAGAGAAGTTTTCATTGCCCAGGAATTCCCTAGCTCCGTAAACCCCCCTATCCCTGAATATAAGTACCTCCCAAAGAAAAACATGGCAAATTCAAATTTGGTTAAAAAAAACTTTTGGATAAGACTTGGATATTTAAAATCTTTATGTCAGGAGCTTTCAAATGATGTGTTGCATGACTACATTCAATTATATTTTATTGTTACTGTTATGGAGGTAGTCTAGAGGTAGGCCAAATGAGGTCTTTCATTTTTTGTCAAAGCTTATCAAACAGCACATCATTTGAAATCTATCCTTCTTCTGAACATGTTTGTAGCGTTGTTTTTTCTACATTAAACCTAAAAGGGGCACACAAATCCTCTTTTGCCTCCCATCTCCCCTTTCCTCTCAAACCCTCCATGTCAAAACAAGAAAAATGATTCGTAAAAAGATTTGTTATAGTAACATATATCTTAAATGGAGAAGTTTTCCTTGCCTAGGAATGTTTTAGCTCCATAAAACCCCCCTACCCCTGAATATAAGTAGGCTACCTCCCAAAGAAAAACATGGAAAATTCAAATTTGGTTCAAAAACTATTGGATAAGACTTGAATATTTAAAATCTTTATGTCAGGAGCTTTCAAATAAGGTGTCGCATGACTATATTCAATTATATTTTATCTTTACTGTTATGGAGGTAGTCTAGAGGTAGGCCAAATGAGGTCTTTCATTTTTTGTCAAAGCTTATCTAACAGCACATCATTTGAAAGCTATCCTTCTTCTGAACATGTGTCTAGCGTTGTTTTCTACATTAAACCAAAAAGGGCCACACAAATCCTCTTTTGCCCCATCTCCCCTTTCCTTTCAAACCCTCCATGTCAAAAGAAAAAAAATGAAAGTTTTCAAAAGATTTGTTATAGTAACATATATCTTAAACGGAGAAGTTTTCCTTGCCTAGGAATGTCCTAGCTCCATAAACCCCCCTACCCCTGAATATTAGTACCTCCCAATGAAAAACATGCCAAATTCAAATTTGGTTAAAAAACTATTGGATAAGACTTGGATATTTAAAATCTTTATGTCAGGAGCTTTCAAATGAGGAGCTTTTCAAATTGCATGTCGCATGACTATATTCAATTATAATTTATTTTTACTGTTATGGAGGTAGTCTAGAGGTAAGCCAAATGAGGTCTTTCATTTTTTTTATAATTACTTTACAGTCCCAAATTTCCAGGGGGGGCATGGCCCTCCTGTCTCCCCTTGGCGGCGCCCAAGCATGCTATATAACAATATTAAAAATCGCTTTTTGTACAGTAATTTTCTGTCAAAACAGCAATCTTTTTTTAAGATCCGTTGAATGAAACCACTCTGTACCACAGCAGAAATATTTATAACGAACAATAGTGAAAAGTTTCTCTAAAAATGATGCAATATCAAAGCGCGCTAGTTCGTTATAAATATTTCTGCTGCTGTGCTGTATGAAGATTCATTCCTTGCTGGTAAAACAGCAATAAAATCAGAAACCCAAAGGGAAATCTAGCCTAATTAGTGGAAACCACAGTTTATATAATTATATAAACTGTGGTGGAAACTTACAAGCAAAGGATACGCACTTGACGGGTGTCATACATAATTTTTACGTCTAAGACGTCGTGTAGCGTAATTGCCAAATATTATCCTAAGTGGTGATCAAATCAAAAACTCCAGAGATTCTTTTCCATTAAAAAACAATGATACATTTGTTGGAAGTGGTAATGTAAGATCTTGCCATAGACTGATCTGACAGTTTGACAAGATTCTATGGTTTCATAAGAGTACACTGGAAACACCATGAACTGTATCGGATCCAGGGTGGAAGCAGGGGAAACAACCAACTCCCCCCCCCCCCCCTACCAAGATTTCTCTGGCATCTTGATTTGTTTTTTCTTGTTTTTACCTTTTTTAAAAATAAACTTGTCAATTTGGTAAGTTATTGGCACCCTTGTCACATTGCCCCCCCCCCCCCCCAACCCAAGATGTTGCTATAGATCAGCCTTTCAACACGAGTATGCAAGTACCCAAGTAACTAATTTGTTAGATTCATTAATTTAAATAAAAAAAAAAAACAAGTTTTTTTTAACTGTAAGTAAGGAGCGATATCAAAACTTAAAACGAGCAGATATTATTCCGTATATGAAAGTCCCTTCCAAAACGCCTCGCTCTTTATGCTAAAGTTTTTTATTGTTTTAAAAAATAAAGTTATGAGACAGAGTCAAACTTTAGCGTAAAGAGCGAGGCGTTGAGGAGGGGACAACCCCTTTCATATACGGAATGATTTCTGTTCGTTTTAAATTTTAATGTCGCTCCTTACTTTCAGTTTACAAAACATGTTTTTTTTTTTTAATTTCTGAACATTTTTGAGTTAATGCAGCTTTGATTTTGGCTCACCATACATAAATAAATCAAACGAAATTTGCATATTAATTTCTAGTTTTTTTGGCTAAATGGCATTCTCGAAATTATGTTCTGACGTAACTTACGTAACGAACTTCTATATTCGTATGCTTTTATTACGTATATAAGGGAGTTCGCCCCATAGTCAATTACTCGCCCTTTACACTAAAGTTTAAATTTTGTTCTAATCACACACCCCTGAATCATAAAGGCCGGTCAATGAGAATAGATAGCCCATTTGAAAGTACTAAAAAAAAAGCTTTAGCTTTAAGAGCGAGGTATTGACTTGGGGGCGAACCCCCTCATATACGTAATTTTTTCTGTTCGTTTTAATTTCTAATGCTGCTCCTTACTTTCAGTTGAAAAAACTTGTTTTATTTAATTTCTGATCGTTTTTTAAATAATAATGGGAAATCCGGCACCTCCTTCACAGAAATGTCTCTTCCCTCAAGGAAACATCCTCCATAAAAAGATGCTCCCCCGTAAGCTCCTCCTCTCCCCCACTAGAAAAAATCCCTCCTGAAAACGTCTGTATACTTCCCATTAACCAATACGATATGTAAACAATGGGCAAAGTTCATAAATTGCAGCCCTTGGGGATTAAGTCATCATCAAAGAGATGTTTATTAAATCTTCGACTATGCTGAACAAAATGACTGTCTCAAAATTTTGATTAAGTGACTTTGGGAAAAAAAAGAGCGTGGGAGGGGGCCTAGTTGCCCTCCATTTATGAGGAAGATGTCTAAACCTCCCTTTCGTGTTTGTTGTTACATCCCCATATTCGTGTGCCATGTTTATTTAAAATGACTGATTCATCTTGATTTTTAGGTAACTTTGGAAGAAGCCACTGCCCTTTTAACTGACTGCGAAACCTCTGATATGAAAATGTACAATGCTAGTGAAATAGATCCATGTCAAGATGTCGGATTTGATGTTGCAGACACCGAAGAATGAGCAATGTTTTTCACTCAATGCTCGATTGTTTCATTGCATTATTTATGACATAAAATGGTGATATTTCCTTTTTTGGTTGATTGAAACAAGGACTTATACAATCAGTGTATTATCTGAGTTTCGAATGGAAAAATTTTTGAAATTGATATTTTTTGCCTCTTTTTATTTGTTTCAGTGAAAGATATTAAAACATGATTCTATATATGACAACATTTTTTTTTTCTTTGTCTCTACTGTGGGAAATCGATAATATATATCTTTTTTTTGGGGGGAGGGGTCGTTTTACAGGTAGAGTTTATTTGAAAGTCTATGAGTCGAACAAACAGTTTGGGGGGGGGGGGGGGTCAAGCCCCCTGACCCCCCCCCCTCTGGATACGACCTTGTCTTTAAATCAGGGGCAGTCCAACTGGATATGGACAACAGCGCAACGGCAAATTTATGCATTCATTTTCGTCAATAATCTTACTAGGAAAGAAAAGTAAGCGAAGGGAACACATCATATGACAACATCAATGAGGCTGCAATTTTTGATGGGGTGGGATATCGATGAAAGTGGTGCAAGTTAATGAAGTGACGTTAAAAGATAAGCATGAAGTTAAGACTATGACAAAATATGGACACTCGGACCGAATTACTCTGGGGATTGGGTATTAGACTCCACGCATCAGATCCATGGAAACAGAGTCATTTTGAAGAATAACTATGACTATAGGGACCTCTTAGAACGAAAACCTTTGACATTTTAATGAGTGGACAGTTTTAATAGACGCCTAGCAAGACAGAATTTACAGTCCCCGGAAAAACTTTACACAATATATAGGCTGACTTTCAAAATGTGAAGTTAGTAAAAGAATCTTTGAGCTAGAAATAACTTGGTTCCTTGTTAAAATTATCGTATACAATGAACTGTGACAGATCAGTATCAGGATTTCTTAACCTTGGAAATACTTGTTATATTACTCGGTATTGCAGGTCAGCTGTTTACAAATTCAATCCCACTTTTTATAATTTTTTCGATAGAAATTACGCAAAATTAAACATGCACTACCATATCGGGTTACAAACAATGACGTACAATGAGCTTGCTAGACCTTTGGTGTTTTGGAGTAGTCCCCGAAGCCGCGCCAAATACCGGTGATACGCCACTGAAAATATTTCTGCGCGTCACCGTAACAAAAGCTTCGGCGCACCAGCAACACGGGTGGTGGCGGCCGAATATTTCTAGCCCCTAATCGTTTTTTTAGATTATTCTGAGAAAAATATAAGGCAAAATCCACTATTTAATGGCACTCGCACAATTTTGGATTGTGGTTTGGTGTATAAACGGTGTGGTGGCGGTTTGTTGCTCTCTAATCACTTTTGACTCTCAAAATTAACACTTGAGTTATTTTAATTTGGGATTGATTGAACCCCTTTCCGAAGTTGATATGCCCACCGCTTCCATATGAAGTGCCTCTTGGAAACGATAAATGCATATTAATACATTAAACCCTTATGATTATTTTATGGCAACGCTATAGCATTGTCTCTAACTTGAACAGGTGTGTAGAATTTTCACTTCCCGTCTAATGAATCTTCGGAATTATCTAGGAGAAATATGGGGGGGGGGGGTTGGGGATATTTTTTACGGGGGGGGGGGGGGGGGGGGGGGGGGGGTGGGGCCGGGGGGGGGGGGGGGGGGGGGGGGAGGAATATTCCGTGGGGTGCTTTCCGGAGGGGAAAACGCCTAGACCCAGAAAAAATAGTCACTGTAGAGAGTAGACAGTGAAATGTTGGGAAGTATCAACCTTCTTATTGTGTAGATTGATTATTTATTTTATGTTCTAATGAAGTTCTCTACTTCATACAATTCCTATACGTTTTATTTTTATTCATTTTCTCTATCACACTCATTTTAATCCACCTTTAGCTTTTACGCCAAAGTTTAACTTTTGCATTTACAATGCTTTAAAAATGAAAAAAGAACCTCTGAAAAAATGTTCTCTTAATATCATTTTAAAGGTGGGCCTTAAATGCCAAAATCATCAGTTTTGTCCTGATCTGCATCCTCACTGCCCTGAAATTATCAGATCAAGCAGCCTCCTTTCTTTGATATGTGATCATGACTCTTGAAGAAATTTAGAGTTGCTGTTCTTTGAGAAAACCCATTAACCACATTCACACAACCGATCAAGGTAGCTGATCCACTGAGAGCACCTGAGATTAGAGCCTTTCTTTTCAACCTCAGGTTGTTACGTTTATATTTTTAGAGAGACTAGAAAAAACATTATTCCTGGCGAATACCCGCTATTATATAGTTCCGGGAACCCACTGCAGCTGTGATAATTAAAAGTGCGACATAATCCATTTTGGTCGGAAATGAGTTATGTATGTGTCATGGCTAAACTAAGCACGAGCAATCGAATGGTGCACTCAGAATTGTATCATCTTGTACCTTTACTAAAATAAAAAGGGACGTAAGTCTCTAAGTGGCGTATGTTTCTTTTTTTTGTCAGGTCTTGTTATTAGCTTCATCCTTCAGAACGACCACAGCTGTCAAATTTTTTCTGTTTTTTCTTTGGCTTTCCTGAAAAGTTACAAACCTGGCATATGTCTCAATTCTAATTATTACAGCCGACTGGGCAAGGGCAAAAACAAATTTAGAAATATAGTAACTAAAAAGGATCTTATCAAAATAATCCGATTTACATAAAAGCCGCCTAATAGTATACTGTAAATACAATCTTTTACTTCACCATAAAAGTACTTTAAAATAATTGTGGAAAAAAAATTCTATTTTACTGCCTAATCACTTGCATGGTTTAGATATATTCCTCCAGCTGAAGAGATACAAGAAGTGAAATCGTATCTTGATATTGATAGGAAGAACCGCTCAGGTAAATTTGGCCCAAAAAACTACAAATTTGTGAGTTTTCAGAATCCCTTCCCCCAAAAAATGAAATTTCAAAAAGAATGAAATTCTGAACTTTCCTAAAACATGAGTTCAATAACGCAATGGGGGATAACCATCCCTCCGTTTTGTGTGGACTGTTTAACTTAATGTTTAGAGGCAAGTGTGGTATCACGTGGCAATGCGACCTCTAAAACTAGGACAATTTTCATATAGCTTTTCAAAAGTCCATGTCAATTAGCTATTTCCTAATTTTGTACCAAAGTAGGGTCAAAATTAGTGCGCTAGACATATAATCCCTTTTGTGTGAGGACAGGAGTTCAAATCCTGGTATTGCTGCTTTATTTACTTTGCAAGATGATCTTGAGGGTTGAATTATCCTATACCCTTTTTTATTGCGTTCTTCAAAAATAAACATTTTTTTCCTTTCTATCTTAGCTTGTCATGTAAAGATGTAGATACGTTTGTTTTTGCTTTTCATTATTCTTTCTATTACCAGGTGGACTGTAGAAAGGGTTAAAATCGTTAATGGAGTTTTTACTCAGCATGTAAAGATGTGTTAAACTCGTACTAAATTGTCGGCACAGAACTGTTTTCAATACTGTCATCTAATTGAACTTAATTTGACCAAACTTGCAAAAAAGGTCGCTCTACAATACTCTCTTCAAGACATCTACTCTCTTGAGAATTTTTGACATGTCATTACTAAATTTAAGACTTAGTGCCGACACAAAATATGACATATTTGTATTTCACAATAAAGACAAAATAGTTATTATAATAAATTTGCGAAGTTATTTTTCTTTTAGGGACGACTATCATTCTTTTTGTGGAAATATGTAGCCCAAATTATATATTTTTTTGAGTGTCTTTTTTTGTTCCTTGATTTCGTCACCATTGATTCAGTTGATTCGCTGGAGACGTTAAAAACTTGGTAATCAAACAGTTCGTGGTAACAAACTGAAAGTAAGGAGCGACCCAGCTCAATAGTAAACAAAACTCTAAAAAATGGAATTTTGATACCAGTACATACATCAAAAGAATTTGATTTTTATGCCGATTTCAAATATATAAGTTTCATCAAATTTAGTCTAACACATCAAAAGTTACGAGCCTGAAAAAATTTGCCTTATTTTCGAAAAAAGGGGGAAAAACCCCCTAAAAGTGATTACGTGGGAGGACCTTTCCATAGTGGATGTTTCCTTGGGGGAAGGGACCTTTCTATGAAGGGGGCGCCGTATTTCCCAGCATTATCTAAAAAACGATCAGAAATTAAATATAAAAAAAGTGTTTTCAACTGAAAGTAAGGAGCAACATTAAAACTTAAAACGAACAGAAATTATTACGTATATGATGGGGCTCGCCCCCTAGTCAGTACTTTGCTCTTTACGCCGAAGTTTTTTTTAGTGCAAACAAGTTTTTTCAACTGAAAGTAAGGAGCAACATTAAAACTTAAAACTACCAGAAATTATTACGTATTTGAGAGGGTTCGCCCCCCCCCCCCCAATCAGTACCTCGCTCTTTGCGCTAAAGTTCGAATTTTGTCCGAATCACAAATCCCTGAATCACAAAGGCCGTTTAATTAGAATAGATACCTCTTTTAATAGCGTTGTTTTCTACATTAAACCTAAAAGGGCCACACAAAAATCCTCTTGCCTCCCATCTCCCCTTTCCTCTCAAACCCTCCATGTCAAAAGAAGAAAAATGAAAGTTTTAAAAAGATCTGTTATAGTAACATATATCTTAAACGGAGAAGTTTTCCTTGCCTAGGAATGTCCTAGCTCCATAAACCCCCCTACCCCTGAATATTAGTACCTCCCAAAGAAAAACATGGCAAATTCAAATTTGGTTCAAAAACTATTGGATAAGACTTGGATATTTAAAATCTTTATGTCAGGAGCTTACAAATGAGGTGTCGCATTCTGCTGTGGTACAGATTGGTTTCATTCCAGAGAAAGGATCTTAAAAAAAATTGCTGTTTTGACAGAAAATTACTGAACAAAAAGCGATTTTTAACATTGTTGTTTAGCATGCTTGGGCAGCGGCAAGTGGGGACAGGAGGGCCATGTACCCTGGAAATTTGGGACTGTAAAGTAATTATAAAAAATGAAAGACCTCCCCACTAGAAAAGTTCATAAATTGCAGCCCTTCCCCCGGGAACTGTGGGGGATTAAGTCATCATCAAAGAGATGTTTATTAAATTTTCGACTATGCTGAAAAAAATGACTGTCTCAAAATTTTGATTAGGTGACTTTGGGAAAAAAATGACCTAAACCTCCCTTTCAGTGTTTGTTGTTACATCCCCATATTCGTGTGCCATGTTTATTTAAAATGACTAATTCATCTTGATTTTTAGGTAACTTTGAAGAAGCCACTGCCCTTTTAACTGACTGCGAAACCTCTGACATGGAAATGGACAATGCTAGTGAAATAGATCCATGTCAAGATGTCCGATTTGATGTTGCAGACACCGAAGAATGAACAAAGTTTTTCACTCAATGCTCGATTTTTTTTCATTGCTTTATTTATGACATAAAATGGGGATATTTCCTTTTTTGGTTGATTGAAACAAGGACTTATACAATCAGTGTATTGTGTGAGTTTCGAATGGAAAATTTTTTTTTAATTGATATTTTTTGCCTCTTTTTATTTGTTTCAGTGAAAGATATTAAAACATGATTCTATATGGACAACATTTTTTCTTCTTTGTCTCTACTGTAGGAAATCGATAATATATATCGTTTTTTTGGTTTTGTTTTTTTTGTTTTGTTTTTTTTTTTTTGGGGGGGGGGGGGTCGTTTTACAGGTAGAATTTATTTGAAAGTCTACGAGTCGAACAAACAGTTTTTTTTTTTGGGGGGGGGGGGGGGGAGGGGGGTCAAGCCCCCTGCCCCCCCCCCCCCCCCCCATCTGGATACGACCTTGTCTTTAAATCAGGGGCAGTCCAACTGGATATGGACAACAGCGCAACGGCAAATTTATGGATTAATTTTCGTCAAGAATCTTACTAGGAAAGAAAAGTAAGCGAAGGGAACACATCATATGACAACATCCATGAGACTGCAATTTTTGATGGGGTTGGATATTGATGAAGTGGTGCAAGTTAATGAAGTGACGTTAAAAGATAAGCATGAGTTAAGACTATGACAAAATATGGACACTTGGACCAAATTACTCTGGAGATTGGCTATTCGACTCCACGCATCAGAACAGAGTCATTTTGAAGAATAACTATGACTATAGGGACTTCTTAGAACGAAAAACCTTTGACATTTTTAATGAGTGGAACCCGTTAGAAATTTGACACCTAGAAAGGCAGAATTTACAGTCCCGGAAATACTTTACACAATATATAGGCTGACTTTCAAAATGTGAAGTTAGTAAAAGAATCTTTGAGCTAGAAATAACTTGGTTCCTTGTTAAAATTATCGTATACAATGAACTGTCACAGATCAGTATCAGGATTTCTTAACCTTGGAAATACTTGTTATATTAATTCGGCATTGCAGGTCAGCTGTTTACAAATTCAGTCCCACTTTTTATAATTTTTTCGATAGAAATATGCAACATTAAAAATGCACTACCATATTGGGTTACAAACAATGACGTACATTGAGCTTGCTAGATCTTCGGTGCTTTGGAGTAGTCCCCGAAGCCGCGCAAAAGACCGGTGATACGCCACTGAAAATATTTCTGCGCGTCACCGTTACAAAGGCTTCGGCGCACCAGCAATACGGGCGGTGGCGGCCGAATATTTCTAGTCCCAAATCGTTTTTTGAGATTATTCTCAGGAAAATATATGGCAAAATCCACTATTTAATGGCACTCGCACAAATTTTGGATTGTGGTTTGGGGTATAAACGGTTGTGGGGCGGTTTGTTGCTCTCTAATCACTTTTGACTATCAATATTAACACTAGTTTTTTTTTGTTATTTGGGATCGATTGAACCCCTTTCCGAAGTTGATATGCCCACCGCTTCCATATGAAGTGCCTCTTGGAAACGATAAATGCATATTAATACATTAAACCCTTATGATTATGTTATGGCAACGCTATAGCATTGTCTCTAACTTGAACAGGTGTGTAGAACTTTCACTTCCCGTCTAATGAATCTCGGGAATTATCTAGGAGAAATATGGGGGGGGGCTGTTGAGAATGAGGGAGAATAGGAGAACCTTGAGGGAGTATAGGAGGGTAGGTGGGCCAAGTGAGTTTATGCTTTTGACCGAGGGAAAGGATTTAAGCTGAAAGACATTATGTGTATATTTAAGGTCCCCGAGATAATATCTTGAAACAGCTTTGGGAAGGATATGAAATTTTCAGGCATTCATAGGTATTCTCAAGATACTCTAGAGAGGCTAGTTCGATGATCCGGATATATTCAGTTTTTTCCAGTTTACCTTGGGGCCCTACGAATTCAAAATTGAAAATCGATGTTTGTTAATTAGCAAGTATTACTCGGCAAGTCATGCCGGTTTATCATGTCCTTTTCGTTTGAATATTGGTTTAATTAACATGTCAGGCCGAAAGAGTGTCGGTATTTACCACAAAAAGGTTCATTGATCCACCTTATGAACTTTAAAGTAAGTGGCCCAATATATAGACTGACCCTAAAAATTTGAAGTTAGTAAGAAAATCTTTGAGTTAGAAATAACTTGATTTCTTGTTCAATTAGCTTACACAATGAACTGTGACGGACAAGTTTCTGGATTTCTTAACCTTGGAAACACTTGTTATGTTAATTCGGTATTGCAGGTCAGTCATTTACAATTGACATCCCTCTTT
>JAPEVW010000778.1:0-30000 GCA_027921565.1 Artemia sinica | reverse complement strand
GATTTATATGTTCAATGTAATGTTCCAAATATATAAGATTCCTCAAGTTTTAGTGTTACCCGTTGAAAGTTACGAACCTGAAAAAATTGGTTTGATTTTCGAAAGAAGGGTGAAACACATATTAGATTAAGCGTATCAGAGAAACCTAATGTAGAAGTTTCAAGCTCCTATTTACAGAAATGTGGAATTTTACATTTTTTTTATTTTATTTAGCCTATGTATTTTTTTTCTTTGGCCAGAAGAAAGATTACGGATGCGTGTTTATTTGTATTTTTTGTTGTTTTTTTCCAAAAAATTTAAGATTTGAGATCCAATAACTACACCTTTGAGGGTAGTACAGCTCATGGGAAAAGTGCTGTTACTTGTAAAATTCGCCCATTGCATGCGTACAGTCTTTGTTATTGGGAAGTAAGCAGACATTTTACTGGGTGGGGGATTTTGTGCTTGAGGTGGGTTTTTATGTGGAGTATTTTCTGCAGGAGAGGAAAATTTTCCGACGGTGAACTTTCCAGGGAAAATTCTACACTTGGGATTTTGCAGGATTCCTATACGAAATTCTTTTATCTGTCTTGCTTTCCCTCTGTCAACTAGATTTAGCATGTGGAGATATTTGGAGGGAATTTTCAGCGGTTTTGGACGCCGGAAAAAAAATTACCATGGAAGGGGGGATTCCCGGAGTGATTGGGAAAAACGATTAGAAATTAAATTGTTTTTTTCGAACCAGATTATGCTGAGCAGAATTTTTTTGTCCACAAGAAATTTTACGGAGAAGGGAGGGGGTGATTTTCAACGAGGATGGAATTGTCTAGAGAAAATTTTAACTGAAAGTAAGGAGCAACATTAAAACTTAAAACGAACAGAAATTATTCTGTATTTGAGGGCGGATTCCCTTTCTGGAATCCTCGCTTTTTTTTTAGGCCAAGTCTTAAATTTCTTTAAAAATACTTTCCATACAAATTAAAGAGAACTTGTGTTTGAGCATTCTTTCTTAAAGAACTACTACTACTACTAAAAACTCACCGCAGTACCAAGCCGAATAAGGCCAACACAGCTACGCACGCTCCTCCTCCATTTTTCTTTTATTTCTTAAAGAAGTGGAACAAAAATTCCAACTTAAGCTTAAAGAGTTGAAGAAGGGGCAGCCCTCCTCATATATGCAAAAATATATATTTGTTTTTAAAAAAAAACCATATATAGCCTATATTTGTAATATTTGTTGAAAAATATATATTTTGTTTTTATGTATATTCTTACTTTCAGATGAAAAAGCTTCTTTTGTATTTAATCACGAGTAAAAAGATTAGCTATGATCAGTTTTTTTTTAAAGGCCTTTCTCCGTATTTCGAAAATGGACAGCAGAATGATGCTCATGAATTTTTAATTACACTCGTGAATAAAATGGAAGAGGAGACGGACACGAAGAATAAAGTCTTGAAGGCTCAATCAAACAAAAATGCATATGTCAGATCTGCGACTACGTCTCAACGAGGACAGAATCGTTTAATTGCCTTTCGATAACTTGTTCTGGAAACACACTCGAAGATATGTTGTCAAAAACATTTGAGTCTGAAGAGGTTGATTCAGGTAAAACTCTATGCTTATGAACATACACGCCACAGTTTTGATACTTTAAACACACTGCTGCTACATTTTTTTGAATGCTTAGAAAATAATTTTTGTTTACCTTACCACAAGCATAGCTTGTTTTGAAATATCATCGATTTTGTGCTAATATGAGGACCCGGAAAAAATGACTGACAGAATTCATCTTTATCAAGAAGAAAAATTCTGGGTTATAATAATGCACTTTTTGAGTCTGTGAGACCAGAGCTTTTCGTTGCAAATGTTCCAAGCTTCCCAGCAGTGGCGTAATTTCGTCAAAACCCTGGGGGGGGGAGTTGGACCTAATTTTTATCAAATAAAGTGAAAATGACAGTAAAACTAAAAATAAGCCATTTAGTACCATGAAGGTACTTTTTATTGCTATGAAAGTACTATAAATGTACTTTATAGTACTACAAAGATAAATAATGTACTAAAAAAAAATGATATATTTCTGTTGATGCTTGAATTATGCAGGTTTATCTTAATTTTGGCAAGATTTTGGAAGAAGCAAAATTTTGGCTGGGGGGCAAACTTGGGTCTGTGGGGGGGGGGGGGCAAACTCGGGTCTGGGGGTGGCAAACCGATGTCCGGGAGCGGCAGTTGCCTCCCCCCCTGTCCCCCCTCATAGGAAATTACGCCACTGCTTCCCAGAGTATTTAGTCACTAGGGAGTAATAGCCAATCAAAACATTTCGTGGTAATGAAGTGTAAGTAAGGAGCGACCCGACCCGGCTCAATACTAACCGAAACTCTAAAAAGCGGAATTTTGATACCAATAGATATATCAAAAGAATTTGCTTATCCTGTTGATTACAAACATATAAATTTCATTAAGTTTTGTCTTACTTATTATTGTGGGGAGGGGGATTTCTCCCCCTGGGAAGGGGGATTCCACATATTTCCGTGGGGAGGGGGATTTATCCATTGACGTGGGACCAGATTTCCTGGCATTATTTAAAAAAACGATCAGAAATTAAATAAAAAAACAATTTTTTTCAACTGAAAGCAAGGAGCAACATTAAAACTTAAAACAAACAGAAATAATTGCATATATGAAGGGAATTGCTCCCTCCTCAACACCTCGTTCTTTACGCTAAAGTTTGAATTTGTCCCAATTCTTTAAAAACGACTCCTGAAACACAAGAGTTGTTTAATTAAAACAATAAGAAGCTTTTTTTTAAAAGTACTAATAAACTTTAGCGTAAAGAGTGAGGTGTTGAGGAGGGGAAATCCCCTTTCATATATGTAATAATTCAGGTTGTTTAAGTCTT
This sequence comes from Artemia sinica, assembly GCA_027921565.1. Taxonomy (NCBI): domain Eukaryota; kingdom Metazoa; phylum Arthropoda; class Branchiopoda; order Anostraca; family Artemiidae; genus Artemia; species Artemia sinica. The sequence continues at coordinate 27,125 of JAPEVW010000778.1, read as the reverse complement.
ATGTTGCCTCCTTACTTTCAGCTGAAAAATTGTTTTTTTTTATTTAATTGGTAACAAACAGATATTTTAATGAAAAGGAAAAATAGATTCTTCTTACTGTTTCAATTTTAGACAAAACCGTGCAAGGAGGGTAACCTGGTCAGCTGATCCAGGCACTCCAGCTAGGATGAGGGGGGCGTCACATATGAGGGGTTCCTCACTTTGATCAAATTTTTCACTATGAACGGTTTGGATTTTAGATCCAGTTAGTTTTACATTTTAGAAATTTTTGAAGATGTTTTATCTATGAATCACTAGTGGTGTGTTTAGATAATCCCTATGCTTTGTTCTCTCCAATATATATATTTCTGTAGTAAAATTTTTAACTATTAGCCTAATTTGGACTGTTTTTCAAAGTTGGGTTTCGCTTGCTTTTAATAGACAAAAAAATTGAATATGCCTTCTCACCTGTTTTCGAAACCAAATATATCATAAAAAATACGTTTATGGATGAAACGATTTGATTCTAAAGGTTTTTTGTTTCATTATTTTCTGTTCACATAGCCTTTTTTGTGTGTGTGTAAGTTTTTTGTGTGTGTGTAAGTTTTTTTTGTGTGTGTGTAAGTTTTTTGTGTGTGTGTGTAAGTTTTTTTGTGTGTGTAAGTTTTTTTTGTGTGTGTGTAAGTTTTTGTGTGTGTGTGTAAGTTTTTGTGTGTGTGTAAGTTTTTTTGTGTGTGTAAGTTTTTTTGTGTGTGTAAGTTTTGTGTTGTGTGTAAGTTTTTTTGTGTGTGTAAGTATTTTTTGTGTGTGTGTGTGTAAGTTTTTATGTGTGTGTAAGTATTTTGTGTGTGTGTAAGTTTGTGTATGTGTGCAATTTTTTGTGTGTGTGTGTGTAAGTTTTGTGTGTGTGTGCAATTTTGTGTGTGTGTTTTAAGTTTTGTGTGTGTGTAAGTTTGTTTGTGTGTGTAAGTTTTTGTGTGTGTGTGTAAGTTTTTTTTGTGTGTGCAAGTATTTTTGTGTGTGTGTAAGTTTTTGTGTGTGTGTAAGTTTTTTTGTGTGTGCAAGTATTTTTGTGTGTGTGTAAAGTTTTGTGTGTGTGTGTGTAAGTTTTTTTGTGTATGTAAGTTTTGTGTGAGTAAGTTTTTGGTGTGTGTGTAAGTTTTTTTTGTGTGTGTGTAAGTTTTTGTGAGTGTGTGTAAGTGTTTGTCTGTGTGTGTAAGTTTTGTGTGTGTGTAAGTTTTTTGTGTGTGTGTGTGTAAGTTTTTGTGTGTGTGTAAGTTTTTGTATGTGTGTAAGTTTTTGTGTGTGTGTGTAAGTTTTTTTTGTGTGTGTAAGTTTTTGTGTGTGTGTAAGTTTTTGTGTGTAAGTTTTTTTGTGTGTTTGTAAGTTTTTTGTGTGTAGGTTTTTGTGTGTGTGTAAGTTTTTTGTGTGTGTAAAGTTTTTGTGTGTGTGTAAGTTTTTTTTTGTGTGTGTAAGTTTTTTTGTATGTGTAAGTTTTTGTGTGTGTGTGTAAGTTTTTGTGTGTGTGTAAGTTTTTGTGTGTGTGTGTAAGTTTTTGTGTGTGTGTGTAAGTTTTGTGTGTGTGTGTAAGTTTTTGTGTGTGTGTAAGTTTTTGTGTGTGTAAGTTTTTTGTGTTGTGTGTAATTTTTTGTGTGTGTGCGTGTAAGTTTTTGTGTGTGTGTAAGTTTTTGTGTGTGTGTGTAAGTTTTTTGTGTGTGTGTAAGTTTTTTTGTGTGTGTGTGTAACTTTTTGTGTGTGTTTAAGTTTTTTTTGTGTGTGTAAGTTTTTTTGTGTGTGTAAGTTTTTTGTGTGTGTGTAAGTTTTTTGTGTGTGTGTAAGTTTTTTTTTTTTTTTTTTGTATGTTTAAGTTTTTGTGTGTGTGTGTAAGTTTTTGTGTGTGTGTGTAAGTTTTTGTGTGTGTGTGTAAGTTTTTTTGTGTGTGTTAGTTTTTTGTGTGTGTGTAAGTTTTTGTGTGTGTGTAAGTTTTTGTGTAAGTTTTTGTGTTTGTGTAAGTTTTTTTGTGTGTGTAAGTTTTTATGTGTGTGTAAGTTTTTTGTGTGTGTGTGTAAGTTTTTGTATGTGTGTAAGTTTTTGTGTGTGTGTAAGTTTTTTTGTGTGTGTAAAGTTTTTTGTGTGTGTAAGTTTTTGTGTGTGTGTAAGTTTTTTGTGTGTGTGTAAGTTTTTGTGTGTTTGTAAGTTTTTTTTGTGTGTGTAAGTTTTTGTGCGTGTGTGTAAGTTTTTGTGTGTGTGTAAGATTTTGTGTGTGTAAGTATTTTTGTGTGTAAGTTTTTGTGTGTGTAAAGTTTTTTTGTTGTGTGTGTGTAAGTTTTTTTGTGTGTGTGTAAGTTTTTAATGTGTGTGAAAGTTGTGTGTGTGTGTAAGTTTTTTGTTGTGTGTGTGTAAGTTTTTTGTGTGTGTGTGTAAGTTTTTGGTGTGTGTAAGTATTTTTGTGTGTGTGTAAGTTTTTGTGTGTGTGTGTGTGTAAGTTTTTGTGTGTGTAAGTTTTTTTTTGTGTGTGTAAGTTTTTTTTGTGTGTGTGTGTAAGTTTTTTTTTTTGTGTGTGTGTAAGTTTTTGTGTGTTTGTAAGTTTTTTTGTGTGTGTAAGTTTTTGTGCGTGTGTGTAAGTTTTGTGTGTGTGTGTAAGATTTTGTGTGTGTAAGTATTTTTGTGTGTGTGTAAGTTTTGTGTGTGTAAGTTTTTTTGTGTGTGTGTAAGTTTTTTTGTGTGTGTGTAAGTTTTTAATGTGTGTGAAAGTTGTGTGTGTGTGTAAGTTTTTTTTTGTTGTGTGTGTGTAAGTTTTTGTTTGTGTGTAAGTTTTTTTGTGTGTGTAAGTTTTTTTGTATGTGTGTAAGTTTTTGTGTGTGTGTGTAAGTTTTTGTGTGTGTGTGTGTGTGTGTAAGTTTTTGTGTGTGTGTGTAAGTTTTTGTGTGTGTGTAAGTTTTTTTGTGTGTGTGAGTTTTTGTGTGTGTGTAAGTTTTTGTGTGTGTGTGTAAGTTTTTGTGTGTGTGTAAGTTTTTTGTGTGTGTAAGTTTTTGTGTGTGTAAGTTTTTTTTGTGTGTGTGTAAGTTTTTTTTGTGTGTGTGTAAGTTTTTGTGTGTGTGTGAAGTTTTTGTGTGTGTGCGTGTAAGTTTTTGTGTGTGTGTAAGTTTTTTTGTGTGTGTGTAAGTTTTTTTGTGTGTGTGTAAGTTTTTTTTTGTGTGTGTGTAACTTTTTGTGTGTGTTGAAGTTTTTTTTTGTGTGTAAGTTTTTGTTTGTGTAAGTTTTTTGTGTGTGTGTAAGTTTTTTTGTATGTGTCAAGTTTTTGTGTGTGTGTGTAAGTTTTGTGTGTGTGTAAGTTTTTTTTGTGTGTGTGTAAGTTTTTGTGTGTGTGTAAGTTTTTGTGTGTGTAAGTATTTTGTGTGTGTGTAAGTTTTTGTGTGTGTGTGTAAGTTTTTGTGTGTGTGTGTAAGTTTCTGTGTGTGTAAGTTTTTGTGTGTGTGTAAGTTTTTTTGTGTGTTGTGTAAGTTTTTGTGTGTGTGTAAGTTTTTTGTGTGTGTGCAAGTTTTTGTGTGTAAGTTTGTGTGTGTGTGTGTAAGTTTTTGTTTGTGTGTGTAAGTTTTTTTGTGTGTGGTCTAAGTTTTTTTGTGTGTGTACTAAGTTTTTGTGTTTGTGTGGTGTGTGTAAGTTTTGTGTGTGTGTAAGTTTTTGTGTGTGTGTAAGTTTTTTGTATGTGTGTAAGTTTTTTTTGTGTGTGTGTAAGTTTTTGTGTGTGTGTAAGTTTTTTTTGTTGTGTGTTTTGTAAGTTTTTTTGTGTGTAAGTTTTTGTGTGTGTGTGTAAGTTTTTGTGTGTGTGTAAGTTTTTTGTGTGTGTGTAAGTTTTTTTTTGTGTGTGTAATTTTTTTTTGTGTGTGTGTTAAGTTTTTTTGTGTGTGTGTGTAAGTTTTTGTGTGTGTGTAAGTTTTTGTGTGTGTGTAAGTTTTTTTTGTGTGTGTGTAAGTTTTTGTGTGTGTGTAAGTTTTGTGTGTGTAAGTTTTTTGTGTGTGTAAGTTTTTGTGTGTGTAGTGTGTGTGAAGTTTTTGTGTGTGTGCGTGTAAGTTTTTGTGTGTGTGTAAGTTTTTTTTTTTGTGTGTGTAAGTTTTTTTTTGTGTGTGTGTAAGTTTTTTTTTGTGTGTGTGTAACTTTTTGTGTGTGTTGAAGTTTTTTTTGTGTGTAAGTTTTTGTGTGTGTAAGTTTTTTTTGTGTGTGTGGTGTTTTTTTTGTATGTGTAAGTTTTTGTGTGTGTGTAAGTTTTTGTGTGTGTGTAAGTTTGTGTGTGTGTGTGTAAGTTTTTGTGTGTGTGTAAGTTTTTTGTGTGTGTGTAAGTTTTTGTCTGTGTAAGTTTTTTTTGTGTGTGTGTAAGTTTTGTGTGTGTGCGTGTAAGTTTTTGTGTGTGTAAGTTTTTTTGTGTGTGTAAGGTTTTTTGTGTGTGTGTGTAATTTTTTTTTGTGTGTTTAACTTTTTGTGTGTGTTTAAGTTTTTTTTGTGTGTGGTAAGTTTTTTTGTGTGTGTGTAAGTTTTTGTGTGTGTGTAAGTTTTTTGTGTGTGTGTAAGTTTTTGTGTGTGTGTAAGTTTTTGTGTGTGCGTAGTTTTTGTGTGTGTGTAAGTTTTTTTTGTGTGTGTAAGTTTTTTTGTGTTGTAAGTTTTTTTGTGTGTGTGTAAGTTTTTTGTGTGTGTGTAAGTTTTTGTGTGTGTGTAAGTTTTTCTTGTGTGTGTAAGTTTTTGTGTGTGTGTGTAAGTTTTTTGTGTGTGTGTAAGTTTTTTGTGTGTGTGTGTAAGTTTTTTGTGTGTAAGTTTTTTGTGTTTGTGTGTAAGTTTTTTTGTGTGTGTGTAAGTTTTTTGTGTGTGTGTAAGTTTTTAATGTGTGTGAAAGTTTGTGTGTGTTTGTGTAAGTTTTTTGTTGTGTGTGTGTAAGTTTTTGTTGTGTGTGTAAGTTTTTGTGTGTGTGTAAGTTTTTTTGTGTGTGTGTAAGTTTTTGTGTGTGTGTAAGTTTTTTTGTGTGTGTAAGTTTTTGTGTGTGTGTGTGTAAGTTTTTGTGTGTGTGTGTAAGTTTTGTGTGTGTGTAAGTTTTTTGTGTGTGTGTAAGTTTTTTGTGTGTGTGTAAGTTTGTGTGTGTGTGTGTGTGTGTGTGTAAAGTTTTTTGTGTTGTGTATAAGTTTTTATGTGTGTGTAAGTATTTTTTTGTGTGTGTGTAAGTTTTGTGTGTGTGGTTGTTAAGTTTTTTGTGTGTGTAAGTTTTTTTGTGTGTGTGTAAGTTTTTTTTGTGTGTGTAAGTTTTTATGTGTGTGTAAGTTTTGTGTGTGTGTGTAAGTTTCTGTGTGTGTGCGTGTAAGTTTTTTGTGTGTGTGTAAAGTTTTTGTGTGTGTGTAAGTTTTTTTGTGTGTGTGTAAGTTTTTTTTGTGTGTGTAAGTTTTTTTTTGTGTGTGTGTGTAAGTTTTTTGTGTGTAAGTTTTTGTGTGTGTGTCAGTTTTTTGTGTGTAAGTTGTTGTGTGTGTGTAAGTTTTGTGTGTGTGTAATTTTTTTTGTGTGTGTAAGTATTTTGTGTGTGGTGTAAGTTTTTTTTTGTGTTGTTTGTGTGTGTGTAAGTTTTTTTGTGTGTGTGAAGTTTTTGTGTGTGTGTAAGTTTTTCTTATGTGTGTAAGTTTTTGTGTGTGTGTGTAAGTTTTTGTGTGTGTACGTTTTTGTGTGTGTGTAAGTTTTTTGTGTGTAAGTTTTTGTGTTTGTGTAAGTTTTTTGTGTGTGTGTAAGTTTTTTTGTGTGTGTGTAAAGTTTTTATGTGTGTGTGTAAGTTTTTGTGTGTGTGTGTGTAAGTTTTTGTGTGTGTGTAAGTTTTTGTGTGCATGTAAGTTTTTTTGTGTGTGTAAGTTTTTTGTGTGGGTGTGTAAGTTTTTTGTGTGTGTGTAAGTTCTTGTGTGTGTGTGCAAGTTTATTGTGTGTGTGTAAGTTTTTGTGTGTGTGTAAGTTTTTTTTTGTGTGTGTAAGTTTTTTTTTGTGTGTGTAAGTTTTTGTGTGTGTGTAAAGTTTTGTGTGTGTGTAAGTTTTTTGTGTGTGTAAGTTTTTGTGTGTGTGTAAGTTTTTGTGTGTGTGTAAGTTTTTGTGTGTGGTGTAAGTTTTTGTGTGTGTGTGTGTGTAAGTTTTTTTGTGTGTGTAAGTTTTTGTGTGTGTGTGTGTGTGTGTTGTAAGTTTTTGTGTGTGTGTGTGTGTTTAAGTTTTTATGTGTGTGTAAGTTTTTTGTGTCTGTGTGTAAGTTTCTGTGTGTGTGCGTGTAAGTTTTTTTTTGTGTGTAAGTTTTTGTGTGTGTAAGTTTTCTGTGTGTGTGTAAGTTTTTGTGTGTTGTGTAAGTTTTTGTGTGTGTGTAAGTTTTTGTGTGTGTTTAATTTGTGTGTGTGTGTGTAAGTTTTTGTGTGTGTGTGTAAGTTTTGTGTGTAAGTTGTTGTGTGTGTGTAAGTTTTGTGTGTGTGTAAGTTTTTTGTGTGTGTGTGTAAGTTTTTTGTGTGTGTGTAAGTTTTTTTTTGTGTGTATAAGTTTTTTGTTGTGTTGTGTAAGTTTTTGTGTGTGTGTGTGTGTAAGTTTTTGTGTGTGTGTAAGTTTTTGTGTGTGTGTAAGTTTTTGTGTGTGTGTAAGTTTTTGTGTGTGTGCGTGTAAGTTTTTGTGTGTGTGTAAGTTTTTGTGTGTTTGTAAGTTTTTTTGTGTGTGTGTGTAAGTTTTTTTGTGTGTGTGTAAGTTTTTTGTGTGTGTGTGTGTGTAAGTTTTTGTGTGTTTGTAAGTTTTTTTGTGTGTGTAAGTTTTTTTGTGTGTTTAAGTTTGTGTGTGTGTAAGTTTTTTTTATGTGTGTGTAAGTTTTTGTGTGTGTAAGTATTTTTGTGTGTGTGTAAGTTTTTGTGTGTGTAAGTTTTTTTGTGTGTGTGTAAGTTTTTTTGTGTGTGTGTGTAAGTTTTTTGTGTGTGTAAGTTGTGTGTGTGTGTGTGTAAGTTTTTTTTGTGTGTGTGTAAGTTTTTGTGTGTGTGTAAGTTTTTTTGTGTGTGTAAGTTTTTTTGTGTGTGTGTAAGTTTTTGTGTGTGTGGTGTAAGTTTTTGTGGGTGTAAGTTTTTTTGTGTGTGTGTAAGTTTTTTGTGTGGTGTGTAAGTTTTTATGTGTGTGTAAGTTTTGTGTTTTGTGTTGTGTAAGTTTTTGTGTGTGTGCGTGTGTGTGTAAGTTTTTTGGTTGTGTGTAAGTTTTTGTGTGTGTGTAAGTTTTTTGTGTGTGTGTGTAAGTTTTTGTGTGTGTGTCATTTTTTGTGTGTGTAAGTTTTTTGTGTGTTGTGTTTTGTGTGTGTGTAGTTTTTTGTGTGTGTGTTTTGTGTGTGTTTGTGTGTGTGTGTAAGTAAACGTTTTTTGTGTGTGTGTTTTTGTTGTTGTTTTAGTAAGTTTTTTGTGTGTGGTGTAAGTTGTGTGTGTGTGTAAGTTTTTTTTGTGTGTGTAAGTTTTTGGTGTGTAAGTTTTTTTTGTGTGGTGTTTTTGTGTAAGTTTTTTGTGTGTGTAAGTTTTTGTGTGTGTGTAAGTTTTTGTGTCTGTGTGTAAGTTTTGTGTGTGTGTGTGCGTGTTTTGTTTTTGTGTGTGTGTAAGTTTTTGTGTGTTTTTTTTTGTGTGTGTTTTTTTTTTTTTTTTTGTGTGTGTGTAAGTTTTTTGTGTGTGTGTGTAAGTTTTTTTTTGTTTTTGTGTGTGCGTGTGTGTTCCCGGTTTTTTTTTGTGTGTGTAAGTTTTTTTTGTGTGTGTGTAAGTTTTTTTGTGTGTGTGTTGGTGTGTTTTTTTGTGTGTGTGTAAGTTTTTGTGTGTGTGTAAGTTTTTGTTGTGTTAAGTTTTTGTGTGTGTGTAAGTTTTTTTGTGTGTGTTAAGTTTTGTTGTGTGTAAGTTTTTGTTGTGTGTGTAAGTTTTTGTGTGTGTAAGTTTTTTGTGTGTGTGTAAGTTTTTTGTGTGTGTGTGTGTCCGTAAGTTTTGTGTGTGTGTGTGTAAGTTTTTTGTGTGTGTGTGTTTGTTTTTAAGTTGTTGTGTGTGTGTAAGTTTTTGTGTGTGTGTGTAAGTTTTTGTGTGTGTGTAAGTTTTTGTGTGTTTTTTTTTTGTGTGTGTGTAAGTTTTTGTGTGGAAGGTTTGTGTGTGTGTAAGTTTTTGTGTGTGTAAGTTTTTGTGTGTGTGTAAGTGGTGTGTGTAAGTGTTTTTGTGTGTGTGTAAGTTTTTGTGTGTGTAGTGTAAGTTTTTTTGTGGTCCGTGTGGTGTGTAAGTTTTTTTTGTGTGTGGTGTAAGTTTTTTGTGTTGTGTAAGTTTTTGTGTGTGTAAGTGTGTGTGTGTGTGTTTAAGTTTTTGTGTGTGTGTGTCCGTTAAGTTTTTGTGTGTTGTAAGTTTTTTGTGTGTGTGTGTAAGTTTTTTTGTGTTGTGCGTGTAAGTTTTTTGTTGTGTGGTTTTGTGTTTGTGTTGTTTTTGTGTTTGTAAGTTTTTTGTTAAGTTTTTTGTGGTGTGTGTAAGTTTTTTGTGTGTGTGTAAGTTGTTTCCCTTGTGTGTGTTTTTTTTGTGTGTGTGCGTAAGTTTTTGTGTGTTGTAAGTTTTTTTGTGTGTGTAAGTTTTTGTGTGTAAGTTTGTGTTTTTGTGGTGTGTGTAAGTTTTTGTGTGTGTGTGTTTTTTATTGTTTTTAGTTTTTTGTGTGTGTAAGTTTTTGTGTGTGTCCGTAAGTTTTTGTGTGTGTGTAAGTTTTTGTGTGTGGTGTAAGTTTTTTTTTTTTTTGTGTGTGTGTAAGTTTTTTTTGTGTGTGTGCGTGTGTTAAGTTTTTTTTGTGTGTAAGTTTTTTGTGGTGTGTAAGTGTGTGTGTGTAAGTTTTTGTGTGTGTGAAGTTTTTTGTGTGTGTGTGTGTTTTTGTGTGTGTGTAAGTTTTTTTGTGTGTGTGTGTAAGTTTTTTGTGTGTGTGTAAGTTTTTGTGTGTGTGTCCGTTTTGTGTGTGTGTGTAAGTTTTTGTGTTGTGTGGTTTTCTTGTGTGTGTAAGTTTTTGTGTGTGTGTGTAAGTTTTTGTGTAAGTTTTTGTGTCCGTTTTTTGTTTTTTGTGTGTGTGTGTAAGTTTTTTTAAGGTTTGTGTGTGTAAAAAGTTTTTGTGTGTGTACGTGTGTTGTAAGTTTTTGTTTTGTGTGTGTGTAAGTTTTTTTGTGTGTTTTTTCTGTGTGTGTAAGTTTTTGTGTGTGTGTGTGTAAGTTTTGTGTGTGTGTGTAAGTTTTTGTGTGTGTGTAAGTTTTTTTGTGTGTGTGTGTGTAAGTTTTTTGTGTGTGTGTAAGTTTTTCGTTGCTGTGTGTGTAAGTTGTGTGTGTGTGTGTGTAAGTTTTGTGTGTGTGTTTTTTTGTGTGTGGTGTGTGTGTAAGTTTTTTGTGTGTGTTGTTTTTGTGTGTGTGTGTGTAAGTTTTTTTTGGGTGTGTTTTGCAAGTTTTTGTTGTGTGTAAGTTTGTGTGTGTGTGTGTGTGTAAGTTTTTTGTGTGTGTGTGTTTTTGGTGTGTGTAAGTTTTTTGTTTGTGTGTGTAAGTTTTTTTTTGTGTGTAAGTTTTTTTGTGTGTCTAAGTTTTTTGTGTGTGTGTGTGTAAGTTTTTGTGTGTGTGTAAGTTTTTGCGTGTGTGTAAGTTTTTGTTGTATGTGTGTAAGTTTTTTTTGTGTGTTTTTGTGTGTGTCCCCGTTTTTGTGTGTGTGTGTAAGAGTTTTTGTGTGTGTGTGTCCGTTTTTGTGTGTGTGTAAGTTTTTGTGTGTAAGTTTTTTTGTGTGTGTAAGTTTTTTTTGTGTGTCTGTTTTTGTGTGGTGTGTTTTTGTGTGTGTGTAAGTTTTTGTGTGTGTGTGTGTGTGTAAGTTTTTTTTGTGTGTGTAAGTTTTTGTGTGTGTGTGTGTAAATTTTTGTGTGTGTGTAAGTTTTTGTGTGTGTGTAAGTTTTTGTGTGTGTGTAAGTTTTTTTGTGTGTGTGTAAGTTTTTGTTTGTGTTTGTAAGTTTTTGTGTGTGTGTGTGTGTTGTCTAAGTTTTTGTGTGGTGTGTGTTTTTGTGTGTGTTTTTTGCTTTTATAACCCATTCTCATTCGTGTGTGGCCTTAAAAAAGAAGAATAAATAGTTTGTTTTTCATGAAAAAAATCTTGAAGAGAACAATCTTTGTTCTCATCAATAGTATCACAAGAATATGTTGTAAAAACTTAAATCAAAAGTGTGTAAGTTTTTTTGTGTGTGTACTTGATATGTGTTTAGTTTTTGTGTGTGTGTAAAAAAAGTTGTGTGTAAAAAGTTAAAAAAAAAGTTAAAAAAATTTGGGGGCTTTTGTGTGTTAGGGGTTGGAGGGATGGTGGAGGGATAGGGTTTGAGGGATAGGGTGTTTGTGTGTTTTATTCTTTTATAACCCCTTCTTCATATCCTTAAAAAAAGAAGAAAAATGTTTTGTCTAGTATGCATCTCAAATCATCGTTGGTATGCATATCTCATGATGATGTCATAAAAAAATGCCCTGAGAAACATGTTTTAACACCTTATCAAAAATCCAATTGATAAATCGAATGTGCTTGAACTTGTTCCAGTTCAAAAAAATGAAAAAAAGTTACAAATATTGGTGACGCTTAACATCAGTTGGGCAATGGTGGAGGGAAACAATTGATTGGATGTATTTCTAAAATCATAATATGTTCAAACTGGCTTTGTTGGTTCACTCAATTAACGTGTATCGTTCTTTTGATCTTAGGAAATCCCACGGGTCTCACGTCGATTCCTACATCCTAACAAAATTTCATATAAAACAATGGGAAGCTTAGAATGTAAAAAATGACGTTCATTGGAAAAGAAAAACGATATCAACATCATTGGGCCGATGTAGAAACAATTCAAATGTATTTCTGTCATAATATGTTCAATAAAAAAAAAAAAACGTATTAGGAACTCAAAATTAACAAAACAAAATTAAAACAATGGAAGATAATTATGTAAAAAATCGTATCAATATCATTAGAGTACAATAAATGTCATCAATAAAAAAACCCTTTATGTAAAAAAAAAAATTAATTAATGTAATGTAAATTAATATAATTATGTAAATTAGTTCAAGGTGTAATTAGTTCAAACATAAGTCAACCCACGCCTAACAATTAAATTACTAAAGAATTTCACAATTTCATACAAAGGAAACGTCACGCACTTTGAACAGAAACATCACGAATTTTTCACGGTGGTTGAATTCCGGTCATTACACTGTCTACTTGTATTGGCGGGAGCACTGTCTGCTTGAAAACTGTTATAGCTATATGGGAGACACCCCGCTTGTAATCGTTATAGCTACATTGGCTACCTGTCTCGTCGGAGATATTATATAAATACTACTTACAAGAGACACGTAGATAGCAATAATTGTGGACCGATTTGCTTAGAATTTATAGATTTTATTGTCAATGCATTAGATACTGAAGAACTGCATCCACTACAAGTCCTTCATTCTGATTTTAAGAACGATGATACAATTATAGACAATTTATCAAGCCTAGAAAGTAGCTGAAGAAAGCGCTCAGAAATATTTGGACTGATCGTTGACAATATTGACAACTCCCTTAATAATTTATGTAGGATTTGCTGCTTAGCCGACATTTTGGAAAAAACTGACTGGATTGGCTGTGATAAAAATGCAAATCATTGGTTTCATAGCATTTGTTTTTTGGGCATATATAAAGAAGAGCCAAAAGGAAGATTTACGTGTGTATTCTGTAAATAATTTATAACTAAGTTGTGCTTTGAAACTCGAAGGGGCTAGAACCAACGCTATCTAACGGAAGGATTAAGGGATCCATGACTTTTGGCGTTGCAGGGCCAAGACTTTAAAATTCTTATATTAAGCTTCTCTTATAATTACATTTTTCAAATTTTCTAGCATTGACTTCGTTCAGAAGAGTTGATATACTTTACATTTAACAGGTAAAATAGATTTCTATTAATATTGATAGTATCTACCAAATTCAACGTGCTAGCAATTGCCATAAAAACGAAAGTCCCATACATATTTAGCATTTAGATTTCTAAATTATTTACATTTGTATTTCTGAATCATTTACAAAAACTATTGACAAGAAAACAGGATCTTATTCGGGAGGGGTGACAAAAGAACTTTCTTGAAGACATGGGGATTAAGGTGTTCTTATCTGCAATTTAAAGACATATTTACAAGCGGGAGACATATTTTTTAGTTTTAAAGATTAACAATCTTTTTACTTCATTTATGCGACCAATGTCTGAATTTAAGAATCTTTTTTAGGTGGCCAGAGGGGTTTGAAGTCCTGAACCGTCATTCCCTTTTATTGAAATAAAAATGCGTCGAATATATGTATTTTTTGTATTGTGCCATTATAAAAAAAATTACTGAGACTCCGTGATCGACGTCAGTTTATAGCAAATTTTCAATCTACATTCATCAGTTCCTTTCAGCAATCTTAGTTAGTATGGTGATTTTCTTTTCTTTGTGGATGCTATGATAAATTAATATATAAGGAAAGTACTGCTTGAATTAGAATGTTTTGAGCACAGTTATATAATTTTTGAGCCAGTAATAATTATCCAGTAAGTTTATCGCAGATCATTTCTGGTCTTCATTCTCGGTACGAACAAAAAGCTCCTCCCACTTCTTTCTGCATTAGCGGGTTAGTCTGTTTCCGATTGTTTCCAACAAAGTGCATTATTCGAAATAGCGGGTTTCCACTTGTTTCCGATTAGATCACAGTCTGACTTGTCTACCCGTGAAAAGATCTGATTCCGCTTATGTTTCTATCTGCAAAAACGTTTCTCTGGAACACTCGCACCTTGGTCCAGGTTTTTTTATAATGGGTGAGATAGGGAAAGATCATACTGGATAATTATATAAACTGTGGTTTTGAGGTTTTGAGTGAAGAGCAAAAGACGGGATCATAAATAATTTCTGAGACCACACTTGCCAAGCCTTGAAAGATGAGAAAAAAAAACACTCATAAAGGAAAAAAAAGAAGACATTTTCAAATAGTGAAAATGAAAATAAAATGTAAATACTGTAGACACTTTGTAAATAATACATGCAAATACTTTGGCTTAACCGTCCTTGGTGCAAAATTAGAAAAAAAAAAAGACCTAAAAACACTTGAATAATTTTTAAAAATCCGGAAGAAACAACTACTAAAACAAAATAAGAAATACTTTTCTCGTATTTTCATTTTTTTACTGACTGAAAATATCCTCGTTTTTTCTTTACGTTTTTTTTCCTGTCCGATGACGTGATCATAACTTCCTGAAAGAAACTATAAATTTTACTTGGTTGCAAATTCCACTTGGTATCTTTCTAAATGTCAGCGAAGAAGCAAAATCCTACATACATTATTAACGAAGCTGTCCCCCTTGTCTACAATAAATGCAACTACTTCTGAGCGCTTTCTTCTGCTACTTTCGAGATTTGATAAATTGTCTATAACTGTATCATTGTTCTTAAAAATATTGGTAATAGTTTTATACGAATTTGCTTTGAATTTATAGGTCTAAGATATATCTTTAGACTGCCGTGGATCAAAAAACTCAAATTCTTTATTTTGAACGACGATTATTATTAGCATCCAGTGACTTGGTCTGTTAATCAGAAACACACATAGTTTTCCTTTCTTTCATTGACAGTTCTCCCGTAGCGATCTTTTTTTTTACGTAGAATGGACTGATTAAACTACCAGATTTCGTTTTCCAAGTAGATTTTTCTATGGATAAAATTATGGATAATTCCATTATTTTATCATTCAGCCACTGATTCCCTGTCAATGTTGACAGATCTATACTAGAGATTGTGCCCTTCCCATCAGAAACTTTAATCTTCCCTATATAGATTCTCATAGTTTGGTTTAGTATCGAACCACTTTTCTTTAACTCGTCTTCATAATCAACATAAGGTTTGTTAAATTTCAAGAATCAGATGTCTGGCTTTTGTTTAGAATTATATTGGAAATCACCGTCAGCTATACTCCTTCATAGGAGAAACATGGAAAGCATTGTAGTATTTCGAACGGAAATTAGCGAGTGTAAGGCTACTTTTCTTTTTCCAAACTTCTTGACATTTTCGGATGATGGAAAACATTCATGTTTTTCAGTGGCATTTTAACTGTTCTCGTTAGTTGGCTGATATATGCATTTTCCATGGGGTTTTCTTTCAATTTCGATATTATCAGTATCTAAATTCGTATCTTCCCCTTATGTTTAAATAATATCATCTGGTTGAAAAGATGGATCTTCACTAAAAGCTTTTCTTATTGTGGTAGTTCCTATGACATTTTGGTAAATTGTTTCACAGAATCAATGGAATCCATTGGCACTAAAATTACCTAATATATCTCTCCATTATTTTGAAAAAAACTTCTAGGGAAGAATTAGTTAATTTATTTTTGTCATCTGGAAGAAGAAGGGCGGTTGTTAATGAGCACGGAATGTCAATCAGCTATTCCAACCTGTGCAATATTTTCAAATTGCAATATTTGTTTTTTGATAGTTTGGGTTCATTTGACTGAAAATTTTCTGTGTGGTCTGTCCACTTTTTGAAGCAAAAATACCAGGAAAAGAGGTTCTTATTCTGTCACTCCATGGTACTTAAAAATTCTTCAGGATGTGAATATTCACCTTTTGGCTCCTCTTTCACTATAGTTTCTACCGAAAGGTTTGTATTTATTATCTTTTTTTAATTCAGAGACGGCAATCCTCACTCTCTCTGTTTGTATGTCTCTGTGAACAGAGTTTCTGAATATTTCCATCGTCTAATTAAGGACTGCAGCAAATGCTGCTGCATCACCCTCACACTAATGAATACCACAAACTCTGAAATCAAAGATTCTGAATGTGCTGCAGCATAGAACGTTTGTATAGATTTTATCATATGAGCTCCGCGGATAATCAATTTTTATTTTCCTTTTCCTGTGTTCCCAGAAGTTACCATATCGAAAGACCAATCTAAATATTGGTCCAAGCTATGATCGTTAAAAACTCAAAGAACCGCATATATTAGTACCCAAAAAATCAATTACTATGTATGGAATCCTTTGCGTTTTTTGGCAAATAGCATAGTTAACGTCTTGCAAAATAGTCGAAATCGAGCCTGTATCGTGTCGTTCCGAGACTGCTTTAAAATATGAATACGGAGACATTCCTTTCTTACCTCTGGGAGAAACTAACGCATTTAGGTATTTCCTTTTGTTGGGATTACCTATTTTGCATATAATACCCCCAGCAGCATCAAAATGAAGGGTCAATTTTGTTTTATCTCTGAAGCAGCTAAACGAATCTGGAATTCTGTAAATAAGACAAAATAGTCTTTGCATATAGTCAATGCTATCGGGCTTTTTCGTCTTCGAGAAAAAAATTGCAGTTGTGCTGTTGCTACATTATTAGTTTTTGTTCTTGCTTCTTGCTCCAAGAAAAGATGAAAATGTGACTGCATTGATTTAGTGTTCTCGGAAAGAGCCTTTTGTAAAACACTCAAGGAATACGGGAGGAGAAATATTTTGTCCTCTTTAGACGAATAAACATACGCCTTGGAAGTCTCTTTGATATGTCTGAAATGTACTCTTATTATTCTTTATTTCTTGAACTTTAACATCACTTTTTTTCACCTGAAGGTTTACCTTGTTTATGATCCGGACGTTATGAATGATTTGTTTTGGGATGGGAGTAGTTTCAATCCCTTGACCCGTCTTTTGGCCTTTCTTTAAGTCAAAATACATTTTAAAATAAGGTAATTTATTCTTCATTACTGATGCTTTCCAAAATTATCCAAGTATATTAAATTTTCGAATTATATTCATTAGTTCATTTCAGTAATGTTGGTTGTTTAGAGATTTACTTTCTTTTTTGTAAATACTTTGTAGGTAAAATAAAAAACTGCTTGAAATGAAAATTATTTTGAATGTAGAGCAAAACAGCTTTTTGGTCGTTAGAAAGCACAAGGGGGCTAGCCCAACTTGTTTTGTAGTAATATCTGTTCGTTGTTAAGTTTGACTGGATTGATTAGTGCAATTACTGTTCGTTTTTATTTATTTATTGATAACAATTTATTTGTAGGTAACATCTTACGGTTGAATTATGATTTAGCTTTATTTCTGTTTGGGTTTCATTTAATGAAGCACTTTACTTTTCATTCACAATCTTCTTCTGTTTATTTTATAATTTATAAAAAAAAAACAAGAAATTATGATAAACCTCTTTGAATTTTTCGAATTTGATATTTTCTCGTTTTTTCGGGAAGTCTGATCCTTAAGAGAGAAATTTGTATATATTTTTTTTTCTTGTCTGATGAGCTAGTTTAAGGTGTTTTTGTCACCGTTGTGAATTATCTGCCACGCTGAAAGATGCAACCAGGCATGGACCCTATGTGTCAACTGTCAAGCTTGTGTATTACTTTTGTGTTTGAATAAAAATCTTATGTTCCCTTCTTTAATTTATTTTTATACCTTAAATCGATACTTGGAAACAGATGCAAGTCGTGATTCCAACTTTCTAACCTATAAACTTGATATATAATGCTCTTTGTGTTTGAGTATCACTTTTGTCATTCTGTCATTTTAACAAAGATTTTGTTAGCTTCAAATTTCGCACATTCAAGAGGCTAATTTATGACAGGCGGGAAATATCTCGTAACCACCAATTTCCAGCTTTTATTGTTCCTAAAGCAAAGAGATTAGATATCAAGTTTGAGTCACATTTAACTTTGGACACTTCCAAATCAGGCGATACTGAATATTAGATAGAATAAAATTTAATTCTAAATAGAAAATTAAATTATTAAGGATTGGATGTGAAATAAAACCGGACTCAACAATTTGAATAATCAAATACAGGAGGCGAATTTGGTTCACAAGTTTCACTAGCACAAAAAATTATCTTTTTTGCTTCACTACACTATAACACTTGTCAATAAGCTGTGGATGTATAAATCAATGGAACATCTTTCTTTTGAATACCTTTTTTTTTAATTTTTAATTTCATTCCATCTCATCTCCTCTTAGTGGCACCAATAATAATAATAAAAATATATAAGCATTTACAAAAAACTAAATGAAAACTACACTTTAATTTACATAAAGATAGCAGCCGAAGAATGGTCTTTACATTATTGAAGTCCTACTTCTATACCATGTTAAAAAATGCTCTCCCGCATAGGACATCCTCCCGCTGCAGGAAGTCCCCGCTTACGGTGGCCACTTTAAAATATCAAATAACAAACTTTCTTTAAATTCTAATTCTACGAAAAAGCCATAAAATATAAAATCATCCATTCCCCCCCCCCCAATAATAAAAACTCACAGTATTGTAAACCTCTGTCTACTTCTTTTTTGTTTACCTTTATATTGGCTGATGTAACGGTTTACGTAACTTCTCAAAGATAATCAATAAACGACGGTATATGGTCTTTATTTAATGACGTGAGAATACACATACAGAGAAAATAAGGTAGCAGAAGAACAAAACAACTAAGACGAAGGCGAAAGATGGACTGCCTTTTAAAAGTATACACTTGGCCCCAACTCTCTAGAATCGGAAGTCCCAGCTATTGGCTGTTCGACCGGCCTGGGAACAAACCCTTTCTCACGAATAACTTTAGTCCCAACCCCCCCCCCCCCTGGACCGAGCTCTGGTTGAAATATATATAACAAACTCTGCTAACATGAGACCAGGAAAAGGCGTCTCAAATTTATCCCAAATACTTTACAGTATAACTTCAGCTTAATTTTACATTGCATAAAATAAACATACTTTTATATATGAATCAAATAAGCTGAAATGACAACACTACCACATTTTAAATTTTCATTCTTTTCTTTCCTTTTCCTCCCTCCGGATTAATCGGAAGGGAGGAATATTTTTTTAATCTTGCGTCTTGAATATCCTTTAAATCTTACGCTAACTGAAAGGCAATTAGCCTTGAGCTGCATCCACTAAGTTAAATATCTAGCAGGTATATTCAACTTAGGTAGATTCTTTACTTAGAATCTTTACGAATTTTCATTTACCTTGGTGTGAAGGAGTGATTGAGAGGAAAGCGAATGTGAGAGGCTAAATAGGTTTTGTGTGGCCCTTTAAGGTGTGATTTAGAAAATAATGCTATAAATAAATTTAGAACGAGAGTTTTCTAATCATGTGCTATTTGACAACTTGACACTAAAAAAAACTTGTTTGGGCTAAATCTAAGCTTTGCTAAATACAATAATGGTATTTTTTAGTTTTTAAATAGCCACGTGACACCTCATTTGAAAACTCCTGATATATTTCCTTCCCGGGACATGCTTTGAAAAAATGAGCCTAGAAAATGACTGAAAATAAAAACACAGGATACCGATATGACTGATGCGATATATGTGATACCAATATGCCCGATACCGATACTGCGATACCGATACGCCCGATACCACGTAGAGCCCTTCCCCAGGGACTATGGAAGGTCATATCATCATCAAAACCATATTTATTGGACCTTTGAACTATGTTAAACAAATTGTTATAGGACGACTTTGGGATGAGGGGCTAGTTGCCCCCCAATGTTTTCGGTCACTTAAAAAAGGCACTAGCATATTCAATCTACGTTTTAATGAGCCATTAAACATCTCTCTGATGATAGTTATGCAACACCTCCTTTGAAAGCTCCTGACAAAAGAAATTTTAAATATCAAAGTCTTATTCAATAGTTTTTAAGCCAAATTTGAGCTTGCCATGTTTTTCTTTGGAAGGTACTTACATTCAGAGGTAGGAGGGATTATAGAGCTATGACATTCCTAGGCAAGGAAAACTTCTCCATTTAAGATATATATTACTAAAAAGAATCTTTTTACAAGTTTTCATTTTCTTGTTTTAACATTGAGGGTTTGAGAGGAAAGGCGAGATTGGAGGCAAAAAAGGATTTATGTGGCCCTTTTTTGTTTGATGTAGAAAACAACGCTCGAAACATGTTCAGGAGAAGGATAGCTTTCAAATGATGTGCTGTTTGATAAGCTTTGACAGAAAATGAAAAACCTCATTTGGGCTACCATTAGACTACCTCCATAACAGTAAAATAAAATATAATGAATACAGTCATGCAAACACCTCATTTGAAAGCTCCCGACACAAAGATTTTAAATATCAAAGTCTTATCCAATAGTTTTTTAACCAAATTTGAATTTGCCATGTTTTTCATTGAGAGGTACTTATATTCAGGGGAAGAGGGTTGATGGAGCTAGGGAATTCCTGGGCAATGAAAACTTCTCTATTTAAGATATCAAACAGTTCGTGGTAACAAACTGTAAGTAAGGAGCGACCCGGCTCAATGGTAACCGAAACTCTAAAAAACGGAATTTTGATACCAATAGATACATCAAAAGAATCAGATTTTAATTTTGATTTCAAATTTCAATTTTAATTCTGGTTTCATCAAGTTTAATCTTATCCATCAAAAGTTACGCGCCTGAGAAAATTTGGCTGATTTTTCAAAAAAGGGGGAAGACCCCTAAAAGTTATAGAACCTTAATGAAAATCACACCATCATATTCAGCGTATCAGAGAACCCTACTGCAGAGGTTTCAAGCTCCTATCTACAAAAATGTGGCATTTTCCATTTTTT
The DNA here is from genome assembly GCA_027921565.1 of Artemia sinica. Taxonomy (NCBI): domain Eukaryota; kingdom Metazoa; phylum Arthropoda; class Branchiopoda; order Anostraca; family Artemiidae; genus Artemia; species Artemia sinica. The sequence continues at coordinate 7,531 of JAPEVW010000778.1, read as the reverse complement.
GCCAGAAGAAAGATCACGGATGCTTGTTTATTTGTTTTTTCCCCAGGGGTAATCGTATTGACCCAGTGGTCCTAGAATATCGTAGGAGGGTTCATTGGAACGGAAATTAAAAGTTCTAGTGCCCTTTTTAAGTGACCAAAAAAATGGAAGGCAACTAGGCCCCTCCCACGCTCATTTTTTCTCAAAGTCACCCAATTAAAATTTCGAGATAGCCATTTTGTTCAACATAGTCGAAAATCTAATAAATATGTCTTTTAGGATGACTTAATCCCCACAGTTCCAGGGGAAGGGGTGCAAGTTATGAACTTTGCCCATTGCTTACATATAGTATTGGTTATTGGGAAGTATACAGACATTTTCAGGAAAGATTTTTTTCTGTTGGGGGGGGGGCTGGAGGAGGGGGTTACTCGGGAGAATCTTTCCGTGGAGGATGTTTCTTTAGGGTAAGGGACATTTCTATGAAGGGGGCGCCGGATTTCCAAGCATTATTTAAAAAACGATCATACGAAAGTTTTTTCAACTGAAAATAAGAAGCAACATTAGAACTTCAAACGAACAGAAATTATTACGTATATATAGGGGTTCTCCCCCAAGTTAATACCTCGCTCGTTACGCTACAGTTTTTTTTAGTGCTTTCAAAAGAGCTATCTATTCTAATTAAACGGCCTTCGTGATTCAGGGGTTTGTGAATTAAAATTGTTTTAACTTTTAAAGTAAAGAGCGTGGTACTGACTAAGGGTAGAACCCCCTCATATACGTAATAACATATACGCAATATAAAAAAAAACAATAAAAAAACAAGCGATATGGCTCAATAGTAATCGGAACTTTTAAAAAACGGAATTTTGATGTAAATAAATGTATCAAAAGAATGGGCTTATAATGCTGATTCTAAAATATATAAATTTTATTAAGTTTAGTATTACTCATCAAAGGCTACGAGCCTGAGAAAATTTACCCGATTTTTAAAGAGGGGGGAAACATCCCCTACAAGTGAAAGAATTTTAATGAAGATCATATAGTCAGAATCAGCGTATCAGAAAACCCTATTATAATGGTTTCAAGCTCATATCTGCAAAAACCTGCAACTTTGTATTTTTTGCCCAGAAGAAAAATATACGAATATAGAAGTTCGTTACGTACGTTAATTTGTAAATTACGTCAGAACCAAATTTAGAGACAGCCATTTAGCAAAAGAAGAGTAAAATTTTTATGCAAATTTTGTTTACTTATTCAAAGACGGTGAGCCAAAATAAAAGCTGCATTAACTAAAAAAGATCAGAAATTAAATAAAAAAACAAGTTTTTTAAACTGAAAGTAAGGAGCGACATTAAAACTTAAAACGAACAGAAATTATTCCGAGTATGAAAGGGGCTGTCCCCTCCTCAACGCCTCACTCTTTACGCTAAAGTTTGACTCTAGTAGAGTAGTACCTACCATTTCTAGGAGCTTATGTTCCTTCCTATGCTATTCTAGGAGCTTATGTTCCTTCCGGTGCTATTTGGGGAGATTACGTTCCATGGCACCTTTCCAAGGCAGATTACCAGACTGGTTATTAGGCTAGGTATAATGTGGTCAAACATGTTTTGAGAGTATGCAGTTTGTTATTAAAAAATTGGACACTACAATCAGAATTGTTTGATTGACATTTAAAAAGGGGTAATGAGATTTGCAAATTTGAGTGTAGGATTTGCGAATTTGATCCTATTAAGGATTGAATTGAAATAAAAATTTTTAACAAGAAATGGCTGAAAAGTGTTTTCGGGGAGATGGGGTGATTGTGTACTGTATAATACACAAGTGATGTTTGGACAGTGTTATTTAAATTGGACAGTCAATTTAAAATAGTTTAACGTTATACTATATGAAGAAGTTGATACTAAGAGGGCTGTAGATGACAAGAAAAGAATTGTAATAACGAATAGCTTTACTTCTTCGAAGTGTTCTGTATAATACATAAGTGGTGGGGTGATGGCAGAAGGATCTCTTTGGGTTGTCTCTTTGGGTTGTTTGAGTCTTTTGCGGTCTGTGTTTGTCTCTTTGGACTGTTTTTGTCTCTTTAGACTGTTTATGTTTCTTTGGGCTATGTGTGTCTCTATGGGCTCTTTGAATTTTTTTGGTCTGTTTGTGTCTCTTTGGGCTGTTTGAGTCTTTTGGTCTGTAGAGCGAGGATTCCCCCATTGGTTCCTGGCACTAGGCTACGCATATCAAGTTGAAAATTTGACAGAATGAGGTATTTGAGGTGGAACTTGAACTAAATCAAAATACACTATGTGCACGCAGATTTTCAAAATGGCATATCTCAAAAAAGGATTTGTGTATTAAGTTGGAACTTTCAGAGAGTGCTTAAAGGGAAAGTCAATTCACCAAAAGGAAATATGTGCACGCTCAGGCCTGGATAAAAGGGTTAAAGTGATTAGCAATTACGAGCGAGGATTCCCCCACTGGTTCATGGCAGTAGGCTATGCATACCAAGTTGAAAATTTGACAGAATGAGGTATTTGAGGTGGAACTTGAACTAAATCAAAATACACTATGTGCACGCAGATTTTCAAAATGGCATATCTCAAAAAGAGATTTGATAGCTTTCAAATGATGTGCTGTTTGATAAGCTTTGACAAAAAGAGAAAAACCTCATTTGGTCTACCTCTAGACTACCTCAATAACGATAAAAATAAAATATAATTGAATATAGTCATGCGACCCCTCATTTGAAAGCTCCTGGCATAAAGATTTTAAATATATAAGTCTTATGTAATAGTTTTTGAACCAAACTTGAATTTGCCATGTTTTTCTTTGGGAGGTACTTATATTCAGGGGTAGGGTGGTTTATGGAGCTAGGACATTCCTAGGCAAGGAAAACTTCTCCATTTAAGATGTATGTTACTAAAACAAATCTTTTTACGAACTTTCATTTTTCTTGTTTTGACATGGAGGGTTTGAGAGGAAAGGGGAGATGGGAGGCAAAAGAGGATTTGTGTGGTCCTTTTAGGTTTAATGTAGAAAAACAAACGCTAGAAACATGCCCAGAAGAAGGATAGCTTCCAAATGATGTACTGTTTGATAAGCTTTGACAAAAAATGAAAGACCTCATTTGGCCTACCTCTAGACTACCTTCATAACAGTAAAAATAAAATATAATTGAATATAGTCATGCGACACCTCATTTGAAAGCTCCTGACGTAAAGGTTTTTAATATTCAAGTCCTATCCAATAGTTTTTCACCAAATTTAAATTTGCCATGTTTTTCTTTGGGAGGTACTTATATTCAGGGGTGGGGGGTATATGGAGCTAGGGCATTCCTGGGCAATGAAAACTTCTCTATTTAAGATATATCTTACTATAACGAATCTCTTTACGAATTTTCATTTTTCTTGTTTTGACATGGAGGGGTTTGAGAGGAAAGGGGAGATGGGAGGCAAAAGAGGATTTGTGTGTCCCTTTTAGGTTTGATTCAGAAAACAAAACACTAGAAAAACATGTTCAGAAAAAAGGATAGCTTTCAAATGATGTGCTGTTTGATAAGCTTTGACAAAAAGCGAAAAAACCTCATTTGGCCTACCTCTAGACTACCTCCATAACAGTAAAAATAAAATATAATTGAATATAGTCATGCGACTCATCATTTGAAAGCTCCTGAAATAAAGATTTTAAATATCTAAGTCTTATGCAATAGTTTTTTAACCAAATTTGAATTTGCCATGTTTTTCTTTGGGAGGTACTTAAATTCAGGGGTAGGGGGGTTATGGAGCTAGGACAATCCTAGGCAACGAAAACATCTCCATTCAAGATATATGTTACTATAGCAAATCTTTTTACGAATTTTCATTTTTCTTGTTTTGACATGGAGGGTTTGAGAGGAAAGGGGAGATGGGAGGCAAAAGAGAATTTATGTGGCCCTTTTAGGTTTGATGTAGAAAAACAACACTAGAAACATGTTCAGAAGAAGGATAGCTTTCAAATGATGTGCTGTTTGATAAGCTTTGACAAAAAGTGAAAAACCTCATTTGGACTACTACCTCTAGACTACCTCCATAACAATAAAAAAAAAATATAATTGAATATAGTCATGCAACACCTCATTTGAAAGCTCCTGCCATAAAGATTTTAAATATCCAAGTCTTATGCAATGGTTTTTGAGCCAAATTTGAATTTGCCATGTTTTTTTGGGAGGTACTTACATTCAGAGGTAGGAGGGTTTGTAAAGCTAGGACATTCCTAGGCAAGGAAAACTTCTCTATTTAAGATATATCTTACCATAACGAATCTTTTAACGAACTTTCATTTTTCTTGTTTTGACATGGAGGGTTTGAGGGGAAAGGGGAGATGAAAGGCAAAAGAGGATTTGTGTGGCCCTTTTAGGTTTATGCAGAAAACAACGCTAGAAACGTATTCAGAAGAAGGATAGCTTTCAAATGATGTGCTGTTTGATAAGCTCTGACAAAAAGTGAAAAAACCTCAGTTGGTCTACCTCTTGACTACCTCCATAACAGTAAAAATATAATATAATTGAACATAGTCATGCGACACCTCATTTGAAAGCTCCTGACATAAATATTTTAAATATCCAAGTCTTATCCAATAGTTTTTGAACCAAATTTAAATTTGCCATGTTTTTCTTTGGGAGGTACTTATATTCAGGGGTAGGGGGGTTTATCGAGCTAGGACATTCCTAGGGAAGGAAAACTTCTCACTATAACAAATCTTTTTACGAATTTTCATTTTTCTTGTTTTGACATGGAGGGTTTGAGAGGAAAGGGGAGATGGGAGGCAAAAGAGAATTTATGTGGCCCTTTTAGGTTTGATGTCGAAAACAACACTAGAAACATGTTCAGAAGAAGGATAGCTTTCAAATGATGTGCTGTTTGATAAGCTTTGACAAAAAGTGAAAAAACCTCATTTGGACTACCTCCATAACAATAAAAAATAAAATGTAATTGAATATAGTCATGCAACACCTCATTTGAAAGCTCCTGCCATAAAGATTTTAAATATCCAAGTCTTATGCAATAATTTTTGAGCCAAATTTGAATTTGCCACGTTTTCTTTTGGAGGTACTTACATTCAGAGGTAGGAGGGTTTATAAAGCTAGGACATTCCTAGGCAAGGAAAACTTCTCCATTTAAGATATATCTTACCATAACAAATCTTTTTAACGAATTTTTTATTTTTCTTGTTTTGACATAGAGGGTTTGAGGGGAAAGGGGAGATGAAAAAGTTCATTTCTGACGCAAAGAAATGTTAAATTTGGATTCAGGATGCAATTCTAACTATAGAGGTAAGTTTAAACTTTACCCCCTCCCCCATCCCAATATGCAAATATAAATCCTGAATTAGTATATTTGGGTGGGGTGAAGTGAATTTGCGCCAAAAACGTATTCGAAAAGAGCATAAGAAAAGGCATCGAGTGGAATGTTCACTTTATTCATAAGTCAAAAATATGAACTGCTGAATATTTGCCCATTTTTCATTGTCATTTTCAATTGGCTCGATTTTTTTTGGCCCTGGATTAATTTCTGAAAGTGTTATTCACCTCACTCAACTGCTTTCCAGGGTAGCAAGAAGTGTCTAAAGTCTAAACTACAATTTTAGGCTACCCAATATAGTCCTAATTTACCCTTTTATATCATTTTGATAGCATGGGTCCCATTCAAAGCAAATTCTTGCCCCCCTGGCTGGTAAGATAAGATATTTATTTCAGAAACAATGGCTATCACAAGAAAATATGGATCATTCACGCTTTTAAAAGGGTGCACAGGCCTAAAGTCTTTGCAAAATTTTATCAGTTTGAGATTAGACTTTAGTAGGTTTATTTTGGTTGTTGTTTCTACATTTTCAGAAGCAACTTAGTCCATGTTTCACACTCACTTTTCCATTTCCATGAAGAACAGTTGTGCCCAACAGCTTTCAACTTCCTTCTATAAAACTTGATTTGAATTTACCACGTTTTCACTGGTTATCTATGCTTTTATGTACTTCTTGGTAAATGGCTGAAAACACGAGAAAGAGGCCTGGGAGACGGCCCAGGCATAGATAACAAAGATCATACCGGCTAACTGTTCTATCTTTTGCGCTTAAATAGTTTAATTTTAATTTTTTATTTTGTTTAATAATTTTTTTTATCATCATTTCATAAAAGTCATCATTTCATCATTGCAAATAATGGGCAAAAACAGTGCAAATCCGGTCCGTGGTGTGAAAGAGTGCAATGAAAAAAAAGAGTGCATTTCACTCGAAAAGTGTGCAAGTTGGCAACCCGATGCTTGTTTGTAAACAAGGCTGGGCTAAAATCTTCTTCCGAATTTGCAGCCAGGGTTGCCAGAAAGTCAAACAAAAAACAAGCCCTTGAATAACAAGCCAAAATACGCCCGAGCCTTTGAAAACCAAGACTGCCATCATGGTCAGTTCATAAAGTTCTAAAATTGCTCAAATTTGTGTTTCACAACAATTTTCGGTGCTAAAGTCAAAAAAATTCTGCGCATGTCGCAGCTTGCGCCGCGACACGCGCATGGCCCGATAAGTTTAGTTGGATTAGTTCTAGATCAGCTTTTTTTCCGGTTATTTCAAACTTAGCCCCAATCGAAACAAAACACGGCAAAAAGGCGGTCCTGGTTAAATGAAACTTTGCACAAATCTCTCAAAACAAATACGGAAAAAATGCGGTCCATAAACTTTTTGTTAATTCCTTAACCTTTTTCAAAATCCTCATCATTTCTTCAATGACAAAATTAAAAATTGTATTACGAAAGTGCTGCAAATTGAAGGACGTGCTACAGTGCTAAACATGATGAAATAGTGCTAAAATAGTTCTTTCGTGCTAAAGTCAGAAAAAGTTTTGCCCCTAATCCAATTCTACTTTTTACCTTGCTTGCTTACCCTTTATTCATCCTGCTCCACTTTCACGGAAGAACAACGATTTTTGTGATCCGTCAAAATTCATCTGTTTTTAGCTGCAGTTTTATGCGTCATAATGGTTTAAACAGCTGTGAACTCTTTTTATTAACTTTTAGAATTTAATATGACTTATTCCCATGAATACACTAGTAACAACCACAAGCCAAAGACATACAATATCTTTTGTTTAGTATCGCATAAAAATTTTTGGTACACGTTATTTGGTACAGTTGCAACAAAACATTTAAAGATAACTTTATGATTAAAGTCAGGCCTCAAAATAAAAAAAAACGTGAGAACGGGGTTAATACAAAAGCCTTCGTAATCCCAAGATGAAATAATACGTACAGAAAAAAACAAAAACAAAAAAGAAAGGCACTTAGATCCATAAGGCACTGAGAGAGTTAAGACCCAAAAGAGGCTCGGATATTATCTAGATCGACTAGATCGGTAATTTGGTTAAGGCTTATTGTGTTCAGCCCATTTATAACCCAACTTCTGACTAGAATTAAAATAACTAATTATTTTATAAATGAAGACCAGAAATTAGTGATGAGTAGGGCTGAGGCAATATGGAAGACATTCTAGCCAAAATTGATCATCATTAATAATGAGAACAGTATAGAATACAACCACT
>JAPEVW010000779.1:32500-50000 GCA_027921565.1 Artemia sinica | reverse complement strand
CATGTCAAACTAGCTTATTCCGTCTTCTTGCGGTATGTTTCTCAAATGCAGAAACCCATATTTGCGAAGTTCTTATTTGAAATGGCACAAGACCAAAAATTACAACTGTGTGGCGTATCTTGAAGGGGCGAAACAAGCAAAAATTGTCTTAATAAGGGTATAAGACCAGAAAATAAAGTCGTTAATGATAAAATGAGACATTCAATTTCTAACTTCGTACCAGGTGGTACTGGCACATATAAGAAATCAAACAGAGAAAGAAAAAAGTTAGTTTCGCACATTAATGATTTCACTTCAAGATTAACAGATTTTATCAGCTTAGTATTAATATAATATCATATGAGATCAATCTTTGTTACATGAAGATTGGCGGTGATGCTACTACAACACTGGTGTGCCAGTGATGTAACATTTTTCTGCGTCGTGAAATTCTGCTGCAGCCTAGTTGCAAAATCCAATCTTTTTACAAAACATTTTTCTTTCTGAAAAAATATCTGAATCAAGTTTCAAAAACGTGTACATGGAATGATTATGGATTTTAGCATAAAGCTAATTCTCAATTATCGAATAATACCAAAATTGTCGTCTTTCGCTGTAACTTGAAGACGGTACGTGGCCTGAAACATGCATGGTAAGCATGGTAACCTTAATTCGCAAACATCACAAATCATGAGGATTGATTGGTTTTACGAAATTTGGGATTTTTTATTGTTTATTATATCTCTTTTCGCAATATCCTTTTATCAATAATTTTACGTTTAATGAAATATGTTCAGCTTGGCTGTGGTAATTTGCAAAGATCAAATAAATTGACATGTTTAGATTAATACAATGCATGAAATACCAATTACGATATCATTGCCAACCATCCCACCCAGAAGACTGTTATGCCTGTGATACACAGGACTGTAGCCTATATCACTCATTGTGGCATAATTAAACATAATTTAAAGATCAAAAGATAGGATTGGTTTATTATGTTAAATTTATGAAACATTTGACATTGGGTTGCAGTAATTTGCGGAGCTCATTTCAAAATCAACAGATTTGATTAATATAACGAATTATGATACCGTCGAGACCAACGAAACGTGGAGGGACGTCGTCGCCTACGATGCCATCCAGAAGACAAATGTCCCAGTCAAGGCCGCATCCAGGGGAATAGGGGGTTCGAAAATTTTTCGGTACAAAAACAAATTTTCTGGTAAACTTGCCTTTTACTTGCACCTTTCTGACTCAGATATCTGTTCTTGTTTAGTTTATAGAAAATTTCCGATTTGCTACGGAAAATTTTTAACCTGTTGTTCAAATGGTGCACATAAGTTTCTCGTGGTAGCCTACAATTTTGGTCGGAAAACTGGTACAGTTTATTATAAAGCGTTGGCAATGCTGGTTGACAATAAAATGGTTTTCGGCTTTCAAGAAGAGTCTGTCTATTCTTTCAAAATGCTATGTATTTTTCTACCTCAAATGCTATTTTTGGATATTGTTTAGTCTTACCCCTCGAAGCAATTTTTTGCGCACATGTTTGATCAGATCTTATGAAGCTCATTACTAACAAAGTGAAAGGGAAAGAAAAAACTGACACAACAAGTAATGTTATGATCGCTTAGTCACGATTTGCAAAAATCCATGCAAAACCCGTATATTTGAGTTTTTATGATATCATCGAAATATATATATATATATATATATATATATATATATATATATATATATATATATATATATATATATATATATATATATATATTATATATATATATATATATATATATATATATATATATATATATATATATATATATATATATATATATATATATATATATATATATCGAAATATATATATATATATATATATATATATATATATATATATATATATATATATATATATATTTCGATATATATATATTTCGATATATATATATATATATATATATATATATATATATATATATATATATATATAATATATATATATATATATATATATATATATATATATATATATATATATATATATATATATATATATATATATATCGAAATATATATATATCGAAATATATATATATATATATATAATATATATATATATATATATATATATATATATATATATATATATATATATATATATATATATATATATATATATATATAGATATATATATATATATATATATATATATTATATATATATATATATATATATATATATATATATATATATATATATATATATATATATATATATATCGAAATATATATATATCGAAATATATATATATATATATATATATATATATATATATATATATATATATATATATATATATATATATATATATATATATATATATATATATATATATATATATATATATATATATATATATATATTATATATATATATTTTTTTTTTTACAAATTCCTAGACTATGTTATTAATCTTTGACTAAAGATTTTATTCCGTCATTTTACCTCAAGGTCGTAATTAAATCTTGTAATGAAATCGGGGCGTTTTTTGGTTCTTTTTGTTTGAGCCCATAACGATAAAGGTTAAACGTATTGAAAAAAGGATAAAAAAGCAAAAAGTCTTATGCAATAAGTCTCATATCGGTCTAAATTTGATTTTAAATAATCCAACTATTGGTCTAATTTGATTTTTCCAAACCCCCTTTTTCCTTATGATTTGATTCTCAGGATACTAAAAATTTCGTTTCTTGGATGTCTAGAAAAACCTACCTTTCACAAACAAACTGTTTTCAGTAGCAGTCAGAAGACTCGAAATGCAGTTTTCCGACCTTTTGCTCTGCTGTAGAATTTAGGTTGCAGCCTATAAAATAACGCCTTTTGAGTTAAATGACATTTTTTTTTTAATTTTCTCCTTTCCAGTCGCTCCTAGGGTTGGTGGTGCCCGGGGGAAAATTAATTACTGTACACCCTCTCGATTCAAATGCAAGCAAAAAACCCAAATCAAAGTCAAAAATTTTACCAAAACGGGCAGCCCCCTGTCGCGGGGGCAGGAACAAGGAACATTTTGCTTTTCCTTGATCTTGAAAATACCTTTTATCAAGTACATCAAGTACATTAATTGAACAATGCCTTCTTATAGTGTTTACATTGAAAAAAAACAATAAATTTTCACTCTTGGATTATTAAAAGTACAGTCCCCCCCCCCTCTGTATTTTCGTGAATTGACGCCACTGCTCCGTTAAAAAAGAAAATATTTTCAATAGCAGTTGAAAAAGTCAAGCCATTGTCTTCTGTCTTTCTCCTCCCCTGTAAAGTGTATGCTGTGAATAGAGCCGTTCAAAGGGGGGGGGGGCAGCTTCCCCAGGTACCGTAGCTTGGAGGGGGCGATTGGGGCTGCCCGTTATGGTAAAAAAATTACTTGGATTTAAGTTTGTTGCTTGTATTTGAATCGGGAGGGGGCGCTGTAATTAATTTTTTTCCCGGGCACCACCAACCCTAGGAGCGATTCTGGCTTTGAAACAAAGCACCTTTTGAGTTACGACGATTTTTTTTATGAAATAGATGATTGTAAAAATTTACAGTGACATTTTATTTGTAAAAAATCACTCAGTTTTGAAATTGAGAATGATGATTCGGTGCATTGATTGAGCCATAGTTAAGAGCTTTCAGCAAGTCTCTACGTAAAGGGGAAAATTTTTGAGAATATTGAGTTGCTGCTTCCAGATGTTTACGTCATCACAATTTGACTAGACTTGCAAGGTATTTAGAACCTATGCTTATTCAAAGAACATTTTAGTTCCCCAGTCCCCTGCTCTAGGGTGATAACCCTGCTCCAAAAGCCCCCCCCCCCATGGAGAAATTAAATGGCCCCCTAAAAAAGCTTTTGAATTCCTGATATATTGATGATTGCCGATGTTCATTTGTTTGATTTCTGGTGTTACTGTGTCCATGGCCTTTGGCTTTCAGTACATACTTATCCCATAACGCCTTTTCAGCTATCTTAGCCGATTTCCTTTTATGAAATAATTAGGCTGATAAAACGTAGGCTGATAAAACGTAGGATGAAGAGTTGCGTCAATATTGCATTAAACTAAAATTAATATTCAAGGCATGCAATCAATTTAATAAAATTCCAATAAATCCTTGTGTGATGGTTTTTTAATATGTAGGCATGCTTTAACGGATCGAGTTCTTCTTAAGTAAGCTTGGCGCCTAAGGAAGACATGTATATAGTTGCAAAGTACCGCTGCAATATTAATAAAAGAGGTTATGCCTTCGAACTTATGCACAGGTGTATTTGAAGGAAATTTTGGCTTCAACTATTGGAGCCGTCATTCATATTAGCTTGGTAACCTAGTATTTAACAGCAAGGGCCGGATCTAGGGGAAGGGGTAAGCACCCCGGGTGGCCAAACAAGCTAAAATTGTAATGTTTAGAGGTAAAAATTGTAAGATTTACAGTATTGATGGTGCAGCAAAGTGGAAAAGTTCTATTAATGGCTTTTTGCTATCTTGGGAAGTAGTTAAGTTTGGTGAATGAAACTTTCAGGAATGAACCAAGGTCTAAAATGCACATTGGGAAGATATTGCCAAGCTATTATATCTACGCTTTTCTTATTTCTAGGGTTGTATATGTCAGCTATTGGAAACAAACCCAAGAATTACGTGTAAGGAGGCCCGAGACGGTCAATCATTTTGATCAAAAGCTTACGTCAATCGATAGACGTTTGCTTCTATCAACCCTTCAATCTTGAACAAAGCTAATTTCAAGTTTAATTTTAACTTACGGCCAGATTTTTAGTTTTAGTTCAGAGTCGGGTAGTAAAGTGTCTACCGTGTATGAAATGCAGTCTAATACTAATTAATCTAAAAAACAATGTTTTTCCAAGGAAGTAAAGAGCGAAGTTGAAACTTAAAACGGACAAAAATTATTGCTTCACAGCCTATCTAACATATATCAATCAAACTAGTACAAATAAACAAACTAATTATGTTTCCCTCTGTTTCTAGGATTATAGAAAACTAGCGCTTTACTGAAAACACAAAAATCAAGTATTAAAAACAGGAATATTGATTTGGGAGTGAAAAGTGAGTATGAAGCCTGACAACAATAAACTAATCTATGAAGCTTTTCATAGTCTTACACCAGTTGTAACATCAGTAGCTTTCCATATAAGTAGAGATGGGGGCGCTACTCCTACTGGGGCTCCTTATATGGGCATAGAACCACGTGGTTAATGGGGTCAATGGCCTCTTTCTCCAGGTGTGTTTTTGGCACGCTCTCAGCGAAGGTCAATGTTGTTATTGTTTCCGAGGCAAAATGCCAAGGTCAATGTTGTTGTTGTTTTGAACAGAGTCATTAGAGAGAACACGTGGTTAATGGGGTCAATGTTGTTGTTGTAAGTGCACACTCGAGGCAGATGTTATGATCCGGAAATAGTATTTGTTATTGTTATTCGAGCCAAATGTTATGAGGTTCCGAGAAACAGTTAATGACACTTCCTTCCTGTTCGAGGCGAATGTTATGATCCAGAAATAGTATTTGTTATTGTTTCCGAACCAACTTTCTTTTCAGTCTAGAGTTGGCAGTCAGAGTGAAAGGATTGAAAAATGAATAAATTTGAGAAAGAGAGAATCATGTAGTGTTTATGGAAAAACATTTGATTTTGGATGATGATTTTCTTGAGTTATCTCTTCAACGCAGGATATTCTCCCAAGGAACACTTGACAATATAATGAAAACTGATTCTCCCCCATTGGACTATTGTATGAAACTTTTAAAATGTGATTCAAATGCTTATACTCAATTCATTGATATCTTGATCACGACACGTCAGAATGATATCGTGGATATACTTTCATTGCCAATGTAGATGGCTCCTCCTTCGAAAGAGGCAACGTCACAGAGTTACTCCTCTCCCCTTTCCTACACTTTGAATTTATCGAGCGAAGACGATCAGTTTCGTTTTAGCTGTGAGAGAGTTGACATCGGAAACCAAAATGTTCTATATATGCCCATTGTGCATGTACACTCTTGGCAGTTGGACTCAATGCGAGAATTGTACAATTATTGATGACTATAATGAAAAGTGTAAATTATGTAATCCTTGCAAATTACATAGAGGCTATGCAGTACAAATTAAAGGATGTAATTCATGTCTTGAGGAGGTGTGTGACTCTCATCCTAGAGGGCACCTATGCTCCAATTGTCACAATGATAAATGTGATCAGTGGGAGAATACTTACCCCGCTATGATTGGAAAGAATCCTAAACGTGATTTTAGTTTATTTCTACGAGATTGGTATCGTCGTGGATTTAAATTATTCTGGGAAGAGGAATCTGGTCTACGATTCAACTGTTGGGGTAACAAGACAATCTGGTTTCTACGTCATCGTTGTGATGACACCACCTACTATGACTATAGACCAAGCGATTTTTATTTGGCAGTTACCGAATGTGATTCACCACTTGAAAACACAGTATGTGATATTGCTTCAAATAGACAGATTGAAACTCGTGAATTTCATAATATGAATGCAAATAGTATCATTGACTATACAAAGAGATATGACAAGAGTGAAGTTACATTGTACTGCAGAAAATGTGATCCTGACTTTGCAGTCAATCAAGATCAATATATAGTGAATCCAAATGATTTACCAGCATTAGTGGTTCACGACAGTTACCTATACACCGATGAAGAAATCTAAAAGTGAAGATTTAAAGACATTGTTGTATATATACATTTTATTAATAAACAAATTCACAAACATTTTTTAAGCACTTTACTCTTAGGGCACTGAAATCAATATTAAATACACTTGTAAGTATATTTTCCACTAGAAAGTCGTTCAGACGTGGATTGTCACCATAAATATGGAGAAACTGCTTGTAAGTATAGCCACGACATCGGAACACAAAATATAGTAGCGCATGGAAGCCACAGCTTTTAGTCGTTAGATCCTGCACCCTCTTTCGATTTTGAATAATAGTTTTATTACTGCTCTCAATATAGTTGCTGATGTGCGGTGTGTAGAATGTATAGGGTAGGCCAAGAGGATCAAAAAATTCGATATTCTTCATTGTTTGATAGATGCACAGCCAATGACCCGTCAGCACAGTCGAGGGACTGCTATTAACAATAATCAAGGTATTGTTCGCACTTTGAATTTTTCCAAGATAGTCTGAGGGTAGACAATAGGATTTGTACTGGGACATGTAGGGGTCCATTTTAAATACACTGATTATTTGGCTGGTGTTCATGGCGCCAAGTCTAGTAGAACACTGCCTTCGGGAGTGATTTCCCAATAGGTTTCATATTGATTTAGTGAAATTAGGGCAATACTCTCAGCCAATGGGTTGGCAAATGTACACTCTAAACGTACAGTCCCCGTACGTACTACACTCATGTCCTGTGTGCCAGACAAATCCAATACAATGATACCATGTGTTTTAGCGAACATATCTTCGGTTATACCATTTTCAAATAGTTGCGAATCATGATCTAGGGTTTGCATGGTCAACTCATACAATGTTCTATAGGATTTATCAAAAGATAGATTGTAGAGTGGGATACCGTTTACTTTGCACACAAGAGATGAAAGTCCAAACATCTCGAATTTACGTGGGCATTCAGTCCATGATCCTATTGCACTGGCGCTCTTTACAAATGCCAAAGCCAATTTCGAGGGGATTTCACCATTGATAAAGGATGAATCGGTGAAGGTGCGTGAGCCCATTGCAATATGACGCTGATTGGTGATTGTATGAGGAACAAGTAGTTTAATATTATTTCCATTGGCTCTCAATTTTTCCACGGCCAAAGCAACAGAACTCATAACCTGCTGTTTGCGTACATGTAGTATTGCTGAGGTGAGGGAGAGACTTACATCGGGATTGGCGGCAAGTTCCTTTCTCAATATGAAATTGGATGGTGCAAGCGTCAATTTTATATCCACTTTAACATTGGGTGGCAGCCATTGGGGTATATTAAATATTTCATGATATATTTTTCCAACTAGATGTAATTCACTAGTTGTAGCATTTTTAAGTGCATCTGTACTATCAGTATTAGTAATATATTCATATCCATTGGAGGCACCTCTCAATTCCTTGTATGACTTGGGTGTCATCAGCATGAATTGGATATAGCTAGCATAGTTTGAGAGATTGTTGCTTGTGCTCACCAGCGTGCCATTGATGTAGACGCTAATTTGACGAAATAAATTATGTAGTATACAATTTTCATAGGATATTCCATCGGCCCGAATCGGCATTGTATTATCAGTTTTCCGGACTTTCATTTGCAAATCTATAAATGTTGAAGACATGTCCATAAAGTAGTCTTCATTGGAATAAATTTGAAAGTGGATATTATCGGAGAGGGGTTGTAGTGGATAAAATTGTTCATAGTATCCATGCTTGACACTCACATCAACATTTTCGGCATTGAATAGATTCAATGAGGCGGTGATTGAAGGTTGAGAATCCTTATGCGGCAGGTAGGACATCTTAAGAGAAGAAATCAAGTTTCGATCTAACAATTTTCTTCCTGGGGCTTCTGGTTACACTACGTGTTGGCTTTCTTTTCTTTGACAAAAGGGATGTCTTTCGTTTCCGTCCTGAGTAGAGACTGATGAGTGATGCGTTATTTCTTGACCTTTTTAAACCTTTACCATTTTGCTTTAATTTCTCGCCAAGGGTTCGCGCACTGGACCTAAGATTTTCCGAAGCACTTTTTTTAAAATCCTTGCCAGAGCCCCAATCGTATAGTGTAGAGGATGCAAAATCTGTCGCAGCCGGTACAAGATATTTTCTAGCCAGTGGTAGTGAAGAGCGAAACAGCTTAGCAAACCAGCTACCAAGACCATAGCCAGACATTGACGAGCGACCCTTGTAATAGTCCATTCCATTGCCCTGTTGTCTTGGGCCAAGAGTATTAACATAGCAGTCAATATCAGGACAAGTGAATACCACTTTTCTATTAGACATCTTGCTGTTGAACGATGGGTCGAAAATGACATGTAATCACAGCCAAACCTTTTGAAATTGCTATTGGATCACCCAATTCAGTTCTTAATGTTAACTGACAGAGTTCCAAATAGGAAGTGTTTACTGGAATATACTGAAGATGCTTTATATTGTAGTGATGAATATGTTCTTGATTGGTTTTTCGTTCAAGAACTCGTAGGAGGGGAACATTTGAATTACCAACCCGAGATGTTTCCACAAATGAAGCATAGAGAAATATACAAGTGTCTGTGGAGAAGGCAGGCGGGTAGTCGGCAAAAATGAAATTAGTGTTTCCGGCACTTTTACCATTGATTATATTGAGCTTAAAGCCAAGAACATCCCTTAGGTTATCATTGAGAATAATCTTTTCACTGGCAATAGGTGAACTAATGTAGATCTTGCCCTCCTCCTTTGAATAGTTGAAATGAAAAGCTCCTTTTTTACGAGAGGAAATTCTTTTATTAATAGTACGACATAAATCATTCATACAGGTGAGTTCCTCGTAGGGTAATTCAATATATGGATAATCCAACCAATTGATTTTTTGAATTTGTTCTTGATCACCTGGTGGTGGTGGCCAATCATAGGGTCTAATTTTTATTTCATATTTACGATCCTTTCTCAGGATGTCATAGGTATTTTTGAGAATACAGTCGACAAGAGCCACTTCATACTTTCCGTCGAATTTGATGGTGGGGGAGAGTTTTGTCCAAAAATCACTTGTTTTATTCAAGTCATTGTAGAGAGGATCAGAAACATTGGACATGAAAGTCACATAGAAATTATTGGGCATTGTTAATATCTTCAGCACTGACCCAAGAATCAAAATCCGAGTTGTATCCTAGCCAGCGAACAAGCAACTGCTTCTTGCCCCTACGAGTACGACTCTTTAATATCTTTTCAATTTGATAAATTTCACTAGTGTTTCTAACTTTTTGCAGTTCATATTCATAAAAACCACCGAGAATTTCATCATCTTTGGTATCTCGTAGCCGATAAGTTATGGGTATGGTGTCTAGGATTTTGGACACTTTAAAAAGTTCGGTGCTCCATAAATAATTCCCCTTTTCAAAAATATTAGTGGTTCTATTAATTCGAACAGTATCACCAACATTGAATTTCTTCTTCTTTTTCTTCTCATTGCCATTGGAGTATTGCTTTAGAAAAGCATCAAATGTATTCTCACTGTAGTGAACATCCCGAGGGCTAGAGTTGGACAGAGATCGATGTGGTCGATGGTTGTATATCTGCATGATTTTATCTAAATCGTGAATAAAAGCAGATGTATTTTTCAGTGTACAATATCTTGAAATTAATAGACGAATCGTTCTTATTATTCGTTCGGCCAATGCAGCCTTTATCGGACTGTGACTATGATAGAGTGTCGTATTATATTTCAAAAGAACCTTTTGCACATAAGGGTTAACAAATTCACTGCCACGATCTGATTGAATTTTTCTATAGGAATCCTGCTCAAGAATACTTTCAATGGCCCGAGCAACTTCAACACCTCTCTTTGATCGCAGTGGAATGGCATAGGCATAGCGACTAAAGATACTGATTGCCACTAGAATATATTTGTAGGGTGTATTGTGACGTCGTTGAACTGCGTCTAAAGTTAAAAGATCCATTTGCATTATATGCAGAGGGAAAAAGGCTTTAGTTTGACGATATTGTTTACTGCGAAGTCTATGATTCCGATGTAGTGTGTAACTTGGTTCATTTTCTAGATACTCTTTTACATTTTTCAATGTGGTGCCGGAGACTTTGGAAAGCGTTTTGGGAGAACTTAAACTTCCCGCTTCACCAACATTTTCATAGACACCTTTCAAAACTTCATCCATTTTGAACGTAAACACGTAGTGTAATGTCCACTCCCCTTTTGCACACTGGAGGGCGAATCAATTCGTCTTCGCTTTTGACTAGCAGCCACAGGTGTTGTAAAATCAGTGGTGCTAGTATCTTCTTCTTCTTCTTCTTTTTTAAATGGTGTTGTTGGATGTTCATTTAATTTCTTTAGAATTTGCTTATTGCCAATAAGACTTTTGGGGAAGTTTGATACACTTAGAAAGGTGTATAGATTATCGTCAAAGGATAAGAGTCCTTTACGATTCGTCACCATATCACAAATTAAATCAACTAGATTATAACTTTTTCCCCGAATTATAATTCGTTTCCCTATGCTGTCGACTTGAACTTGATCACCAGATTCCAACACGAGATAAGATAATACTCTTTTACTCTGTTCTCGATAGGACAGTGGCAATAGGTTCCCAATTTTCAATACAATCGAATTCAATTCCTTCTCCTTTGATTGTGCAGAATCTTGAGATGCTTCTTGTTTAGAGGGATCGGGTCTCTCGCGATAAGGTCTATGTTTGTCCATACGTCGCAATGCATCTTGAAGTAAAAGCAGTTTTTTATCATCGGCAATATTCTCATCATTAATGAATTTGCTTAGATTGTCTTCAAAATGTTCGATGGGCGAGAGGACAAGTTCAAATGGTGTCAATTTATAGAGTTTTGCCATCTAGAGAAAACTGTTTACAAGTCCTGCGATTATCGGTAGTAAAAGTGTGAAAAAGCTACCACCTGCTTGAAGGAGTCGTTTTCTTTTAAATTTGTTTCCCTTATTTTTACAAGCCAAGGCACGTACA
Organism: Artemia sinica; assembly: GCA_027921565.1. Classification (NCBI taxonomy): domain Eukaryota; kingdom Metazoa; phylum Arthropoda; class Branchiopoda; order Anostraca; family Artemiidae; genus Artemia; species Artemia sinica. Next base: position 38,346 of record JAPEVW010000779.1, on the reverse strand, counting down.
GTGGAACGATGTTGCTTTGTCTGTTGTCTAACACCTTCTGGCAGTTGAACATTGCCCTCAGTTAAATTTAAACAAAGTTCAGATATTAGATTAATGAAATCATTGTCGACACCATGTTTGAGTATAGCCTTCCTAAGCAAGGGTTTTGAAGTGCTTAAACAGAAAATAAATGCCGTTGTTCGTGTAGTTTCTTCAGTGTCATGATAGCGACTAATAGCCTTTTCTACTATTCACCGGAAGATATACTGTAATTTCATTGTCGAAAATGTCGGTGACTACACGAAGATCCTCGGGCGTGCTCTGATTAAGATCCAATAAAATGTAACCGTAGGGCTTGCTAGTCGCTTGAGTGTACGCTGACAACAGAAATTTAGGGGCGCCGGGGTATATCTGTTTATTGAGAGTTATGAGCGAGCTAGAATCACGAACGACTCGATAGATAATATAGATAGTGCAATTCAAAGCAAGGGTTCGCATACATTTGCTCTGATGAAACAGATTGTGTAGAACTAGGGTTATGGAAATGTTTTCATGATGAGATCGGACAGTGAACAATTGCAGCATTTCCTGTGAGAACTGTTCAATGGATTCAGCCAAATCATCAATAATCAGCCACGAGTTCGGTTCAATACTATTGAAAACATCAAGTCCTCTTATGAATTGTATTGGTATGGTTGTGGCAATAGCTTTTATTTTATCATAGGACTCTTGCCAAATACTATAGCAATAATAGATTTTTTTCGGTTTTTCCAAAAACATTTTATCGCAATTTTGAATTATTCTAGCTAAAAGCGTTGTTTTCCCTGACATTGAGGGTCCACACAGAAATGATCTGAAGGGCGTTTTAAATTGATACATGCTGTTGACAACAGTCGGACTATGACTAACTGTCAATCACATGTGCCCAATGAATAAGTAGTAATTTTCCCGTCTATTCAAGAACAACAAAAACAATATTTCATGGCAACATTTATTACGATAAACACTTGTTCAACATGAACAATGATAACACTTTTTGTACAACACCTTTGTCCATCTACAGCACTTTTCTGTACAACACCTTTGTCCATCTACAGCACTTTTCTATACAACACTTTTCTATACAATAAAATACACTTGGAACTAGCGCAGTTGAACAGTAGAGTGATTGGTGGCCCCCACCCCGGGAACCGGCCTTGGGAAGGGTCCCCCACCCCCTGGAGCTGCGATGGAAAAATAGTTGTCGTCACTGCTACGGGTTAGTGGTGATTAGTGCTTGGGTTAGATGAGTTGAGCGGCTAGTTAATTCATGAATGGGTTGGGCGGTTAGTTGGTTAGATTAGTTTATCCAGACCAAGTTGATTACGATAGTCTGCGCATTCAACTCGATCTGAAATACGATAGTGGCCATGTGGCAGGACACTCACACCGTTCTCGAGCACATAGACCTTGTCAGATATACACGACATTGCATTTTTTTCTACTCTCACAGTATAATTTCTATACTGTAGAGAGCGAATTGCAAGCACTTGTGCTCTTGGCACTAGGCTACTTTCTACACAGTCTTTGTATACGCTCATGTTAAAATTGCTCTTTACAAAGTGTGTAGGCACCCCTTTACATGTTTTCTTTTCATCCCCACTATGTGTTTCCACGCAATAGACTTTGGGACCCGGGAACACCCCCCTAGATATCAAATCACTCCCCGTTTCAGATTTTAATTTTAATAGTTGGTTGGGGGCTTGACGTTTCACCAGCTCGGGATAGAGGGATGGATTCCAGTTGGTGAAATCCATCCGCGAGCTGATGTGCACCCCATTTTGCAAATCACCCAATAAATCTTCAGTTTTTACTTTTAGCAGTAGAGAATCGGTATCCCCATAATAAACTTGTACCTCCCCCTCCCGTGGCCACTGCACCTTGCACACATTGTAAAAGAACGACAACATGAGCTTTTTTGAAATTTCTAGTACTGAACTACCTCCTGCGATATTCTTGTTCAGTACTACATTTCGCTTTTTCCTGTGTAGAAGAACCATGCCGGCCTCTATGCTCGTGAATGATGTGAAATTAGGGTCGGCAATAATTCGTGCACACTCTAGAGGGTCAGTCACGACGTCACAGCGAGATCTGTTGCGTACGCTTTCGCACATTTTGCCAAACGCTGAATTTAGAATGAGCTTGTACAATTCCTTCTCCACCTTTGAATTTGCCCTAGAACGTTTATCGACAAAAGTATCGATAAACGTTTTCAAATAAGGTTTCTGATTGAACTGAAGGACCCTATGTATTTTGGTGATTTTGAAGCCATTGTTCACCATCCAGTGCAAAAGCACATGGTGAACAACGATATTCTCTTTAGGGTCCAAATCAGCAATCAGTTTCTGTTTAGAGGGAGTCCAATGCATCCCCATATCCTCAACCAATGACCGATTGTAGGGGCTCAACGAGTCCCTGGTCACTGGTCGATTGATACAGGGAAAAACAAAATCTTTGACTGAGTCGTGAAGGGCCAGCGGAATGTGACCGTCAATTTCAAAGAACCATCCTTGTGGCCCGTTGTCCTCGACGGTGTTAATGTCGGGGAACTCACAAGGATTCTCAAGCCATTGATAGTTCCCACACGGCAAAGAGTAGTGGGACATTGCCGAGGGGTACAACGAGTTCATGTCCAAGAACACTGCATTTGACTTTACACCGGTGCTTTGCCCGCTCGGATCGGTTGATAAGACCCGGTCCCCGTGAAAAACGTACCCTCCCCTCATTGAACGCTCTACAAAAAGGTGTTGGTCTACATCCGTGATTAGGCCTATTTCCTCCCTGCTAATTTTTAAAATTAAATCCATTACTAAATGTGGTGTAGAAAAATAATATCCTATATCTAGCCCAAACTCTGAATAGATCTGGTCTGTATTCTTACAGACTATATCCAACAGAGTTAGAACGTCACTGGCCAAGTACAGTCTACAATAATCCCACCCATTTTTACAATCCCCCTTAGCCCACACCTTCTTGGCAAACTCGTACTCCTCGACTGTGCATTCACTGTTGGTGAGTGAATTGTGAAAAGCTTCAATTGGAGGTAGTTTCTCCTCGCTTAAGCGAGCGCCAGAACAGTAATAATCATATGCATATACACCTTTGCTGGTTAATAAGTCATACATTTCACTGTCTGGAAAGTGCTGTTTAAGCAAGGGAAAGCTATCAAAATTGTCGCTTTTCTGCACTTGAATTAGTTGACTAAGGGATTTGGGGAAAAAACTAAAAGAATCTAAAAACCTAATTTTATTCCAGCACGTACGCTCATTATCCACTACCTGCCATTTCAGTTCGAGAAGCAACAACTTCTCGGCTGATTTGGGAATGATGTTGTAGGTAAATGAATTATTCACCCATGGACTATCTACTCCCCCTCCCTCCCTATGCATACGTGCCAGTGCCGGTAAAATAAATTTTAAGTCATAGTTAGAGTTATGAATAAAAACAGGGATAAAAATTTGTTGGCTAACGTTTAAATTACACGATTGATGTGCTACTCCCCTAAAATTACTACCCCCCGAGGATATTTCCTGCCACAAGTGGTCGTGGTCTCTGACTTTCCCCCTCCCCCCACGTTTCCCTTTAGTCGCCTTATCCTCCTCTACAAACTCCCCCTTACATACCCAACATATTTTTTGATTTTTAATCGCGAGACGATCCTCTGCAGACAGCACCATTGGATAATGCGTATTTCTCAAACGAGAAATAGCACCATTAGCCGTGCCAATCAGTTTAGTCAATGCCTTGACCATGCACTCATCGCCCTCATCCAATGTTTCTACTACTTCTAACAATCGCATGGTATTAGAATTATCTCTTTGCGCGTGGGCGTAGGACACTGCAATGGCCTGGTGTTCTTTGATACGGTTTGGATATTGGGGATCATTCACCTCCACCAGCTTAGCTTCGCAGTCCAAAGATATTTTGTTGCATTGGAGAAGGGTATTTTGAAAATTTTTAAAACGTAGAATGGCCCTATCCCCTGAAACCGTTTCCACTGTCTGGTAGCCGTGGCGGCTACAATGCTTCATGTGATCCCGTAGTTTCATATCACTACGGAATTGTGACAAGCATGTTGGACAGTAGAAACGGGTCCCCCTATGCTTACCACCCCCCAGAACTCTACTAATGTCAGTGGTCGGGTTAAAATGTCCGATTGCGCTCGGTTGACTAGGTGGCGTGTAAAGCATCCAAACCCAGTGTTTAACCAAATCAACTGACGGGCCCCTCACTGGGAATACCACCCCCTTCTTTTTTGAACGAGCCCCATCTTTAAATTCAGTTTCGTATTGTACCACAGTAACGCCAATATTTAAATGGGCATTAGCCCTTTCAAACATGTCAATGGATCTTAGCGTTACTGGGTATTTTCCTTCTAAGCAAGAAAAATCTACAACTGGGAAATCGGACCCGTCCTTCCCATGTACAGCCCAGTGATCTAAATTCTTCTTGGTAGCGTCATCTGCTAGAGGCTGAAAGGCTGATATGAGGAAAGCATATCGGAAACACTTTTGATCTGTTTCAAAACGGATCTTCTGGACACCTTTACAACCCTCTAGATCTGGATTGTATTTTAAAACTGCACCCGTGTCCCTATGCCCCCCTCTTAAAATAAAATCTTTCTTAAATTTACATATATTTACGCTTAAATTTTCAATGAATAAAACTACAGACCCACTCCCATTTTCGTTATAGTTCTCGAGATGCGCAATAATTTGTCCTACCCACTCGCTAAAAACACCCTCAAAATTTTCTAAATTTGGATAAATTACACGCATCTCGGAATGTATAAAATGATAGTAAACCTCACTTTTCCCCTCATTCAAATAAAAAACCTTTAAAACGATAGACACCTTAATTGAATCCCTACCCCCCCACAACTGAATTTGGTTCTCCAGTAGTGCACGAATTTTGTCTACATATGCATGCACTATTTCTACAGGATCAAAAACAAAATTTCCCCCCATTAGTGTATTAAAAGGATCCCCAAATGTTGCAGTGAAAACAACTATATTATTCAATATTGTATTGGACAAAAGAAAATCGGGGAAAGATGTATCCCCTCCCCTACTTGTTCAACAATACCTGGACTCTGTTCCACTTCAGTTCTTTGAAGTGGGTAATCGGTGGGAGGAGGGTTCCCTGCCAATTCCCGGGTAAAATCGTCTAAAATTTGCAAGGTATTTTGGCTCAAGTCTACCAGTTCAACTGCGCTATTATCTACTTTAAAAAAATCATCTAAAAACTCATCAATATTGTCAGGTACTTCAATGCTATCGTCCCATGTCTCATTGTTCTGAAAGTCCGCTGGTGGTTCCTCCCCTTCTTCACTAGACGGCGAGTAGGGGACCAGGACAACCTATAAATGAAAAAAAAGCTTAACGACGATCTAAGATATGACATAGGATTTTTTTTTTTTTTTTTTTTTTTTTTTTTTTTTTTTTTTTTTTTTTTTGGGGGGGGGGGCATCCCTGTGGCACTTCCCTGACCCGTGGCGCTTCTTGGACCCGTGGCGCTTCCCCCGGCGCTTCCCTGACTCGTGGCGCATCCCTGTGGCGCTTCTCGGGGTCCGCATCGCTTCCCGCGATGCTTCTCGAGCGCGTGGCGCTTCCCTGACCTGTGGCACTTCCCCCGGCGCTTCCCTGACTCGTGGCACATGCCCGTGGCGCTTCTCGGGGGTCGCATCGCTTCCCGCGATGCTTCTCGAGCCCGTGGCGCTTCCCTGACCCGTGGCGCTTCCCCGGTGCTTCCTGGACCCACTGGCTCCGCGGCCAATTACATAATGTCCCAAAAAAAGTTGAAATATTCGCTTAGAGTGCATATGTCCA
>JAPEVW010000779.1:22500-27500 GCA_027921565.1 Artemia sinica | reverse complement strand
TAAACATTAAACTAAAACTAAACTAAAATCTAAACTAAACTAAACTAAAACTAAACTAAACTGCTAAATTAAAACTCTAACTAAAACTCCTTAGTAAAACTCTAGCTAAACTAAAACTCTAAACTAAAACTAAGCTAAAACTAAACTAAAAATAAAGGTAATAAATAAACTTAAAATAAAATAAAAATCTAAACTAACTAAAATTAAACTAAAACTAAACTAAAATCTAAACTAAACTAAACTAAAACTAAACTAAACTGCTAAATTAAAACTCTAACTAAAACTCCTTAGTAAAACTCTAGCTAAACTAAAACTCTAAACTAAAACTAAACTAGCTAAGGCTAAACTAGAAATAAAGGTAATAAATAAACTTAAAATAAACTAAAAATCTAAACTAAAACTCTAAAATAAGATTAAACATTAAACTAAAACTAAACTAAAAATCTAAACTAAACCAAACTAAAACTAAACTAAATAACTAATAAAATAATAAACTAAAAATCTAAACTAAATAGGTAATAAAATAATAAACTAAAAATCTAAACTAACCCAACCTGCAATCCTCTTTTTCTAATATTTCTGCCCCCCTGATTGACTTAGAAGGAGATGTAACCGACTCGCTGATTGGCTGAGAAGGAAACACGTGATCTAACTGTTTCCTGGAAACTCATAACATTTGCCTCGAGCAACAACATGATCTTGAAGGAAGTGTCATTGACCTGTCCCCATTAGACTCAATAATCCATCAAAGTGAGAAAGTTCCTGTTTTTTCATTCTCACTGACAAAAACCATAAAACAGAAATAAATGTGAGAAAGTTCCTGTTTTTTCATTCTCACTGACAAAAACCATAAAAACATCCATAAAAGTGAGAAAGTTCCTGTTTTTCAAATTCTCACCGATTTAAACCATAAAACAGACATAAATTACGGTTGACATCCATGAAAAACATCAAATAAATTGTCCAACACATATAACCATCCATAAAAACAACCATCAATGTGAGAAAATTCCTGTTTTTTCATTCTCAGTGACAAAAACCATAAAACAGACATAAATGTGAGAAAGTTCCTGTTTTTTCATTCTCACTGACAAAAACCATAAAAACATCCATAAAAGTGAGAAAGTTCCTGTTTTTCAAATTCTCACCGATTTAAACCATAAAACAGACATAAATTACGGTTGACATCCATGAAAAACATCAAATAAATTGTCCAACACACATAACCATCCAAGAAAACATCCATCAATGTGAGAAAATTCCTGTTTTTCCATTCTCACTGACAACAAACAGACATAAATTATGTAAAAAAAAGTTGTAGGTGGCAGCAGGGGTGTCGCCCCGGAGTTATAGGGTCATCTCTACTTGTGAGAACCATAAAGATCTTCTCTTATTATCTTTGGACAATTTTTGAACAAAATGGATATCTCAAAATTCATATCAGATAAATTTGGGGGAAAGGGCCGTTGGGAACGGGGTAGTCTAATTCTGATTACTGTGACGGGCGCTAGAACTTCTTAAAAAGCGGGCACTAGAACTTCTGGTAATTAATCAAATGAGCTCACTCAGAAGTGAAACCGACCAACCCTTCCATAAAAACTGTGTGTGCCAATGAGGTATAACTTATGATCCTTGCCCTGAGCCCTGAGGGCTGTGAGGGAGGGGGGATTTTATCCCCAAAGACATAATTACTCGATTCGTCAACTATGCTGAACAAATGAGAATCTCAAAATGTTGATTGCATGGGAAAGAATAGGAGTGGGAAGGGTAGTTCCCATGCAAACTTTCATTTTCCAAACGAAATGAAAACCCTTTCAAAGTTTTTTCAACAAATCATTCATTGTGAAGTACCTTTGTAAAAAAAAGGGATAAATAAATAATGAATTGTGACCGCGTCGCTCTTTACTTAGGTAGCACTATTGTCCTGGCTTTGATTTCACCCGTTGTAGGTTTATTTTTTAGGGGAGAGGTAGGCATCCTGTCTCTTGCACCATCTGATTGGCCTATGATCTAAAGGCTAAAACTTACACATACACATTTTCTTGTTTTGGTTAGGGGGGGGGGGGAGAGGTATAGCTTTATAACTATATGGGGAATCTAAAAACAAATAGTGGGAAAATTGTAAATACCTTGATATTTTGGGTAAGAGACATGGATCTGATTCTTAACAAGCCCAGACGCTCTCAAGCTCCTAGGATAATATAGGAACTACTTACTTACTTAGACTTGGGTCTTCCCACACCGACTGGTGCATAAGGTGACAACGGTGCCTCTCCATGACGACTTCTCTTGGGCTTTTGACCAAAGTTCTTCGAGCGATGATTTAAAAAGCGCAGCATCCTTCTCAAGGCATTTGCTTAGTGTTACCTTCTGTTGCCCACGTCTTCTGATGCCAGAAGGAACACAACACCACAAATCATGGGGTAGGCAGCCCTCTCCCATTCCATCGACTGACGATGTGAATCTTTTTGTTTCTATACAAAAGAAAAATTTATTTGAGGTTCCCACTCTTCATTGTAGAAACTTATTAAACGCCAGTTCGGCTAGTACAAACGAAAGATAAAAATTCCAATTCTGGCTTAAAAATTTAGTTGAAATTAGGCAGTACAGGCAAGACCGTAAAAAAAAAAGAGGAATTCAGAGACAATTTTACCACATGGGGCGCATTTGCCTTTCAGAAAGCTAGAGCTAAAACTCAATCTTTATTGACTGATTTCGGCACCAGATTCCGAAATCCAAACTAGTGAAGCATTTTTTAACAGACAACATGCGCTTTTGGGGTCGAAATGTTCTGTTTTCAGTTTTCAGGCCCCTAGTTTTACAAAAAAGATACTTCTCTCAATTCTCTCGTACGCCAGAGAATTAAATAAAAGCGGAAATGAAAGAAGATCTAATAATAATAAAAAAACACACTTGACAATATCTAAGGTGATATTCTACATCACTTTCAGACTGATATCCAGAATTCTTTCCTATCAACAACGGAAAAGGGTGATTAAAGAACTAAAAAAGAAATGTTTACTCTGTATACTGATCTTACAATATAGATTATATAATACAAAAACAATGAAGCTAGAGGTACATCTGACATAGATAACAAGTAGATGGGATTTTCTGATGAAGAATAAAAGAGAAGCATATTTCTTGAAAGTCGTTTCCCCCCAAAATGTCATTTAGATAAGAAGCATCTTAGTTTACTTTCTTATACAATGTTTCTATGTCATTGCAATTCTAAGCTTCAGAAAGATGCAAATTAGTGTCATTAAAGGATGTGAACCGAGTTAGAAGAACAATATGCTTTGTAGCTTTCAAGAATATTAATTAGAACGACAAGAAGAACCGAGTGAAAGAAACTAGACCAGCCGTAATAGCTGCAACTACCAATAAAATTGCAGGCTAATATCAATGTCTTAAAAGATTTTTTTCATGAAACGGAAGCTAAAGACATACATATAAGACAAAAGTCTACTTGGCTAAGTCCTTTAACACTACCGGGTGTTATTTCATTTGTGTTTCTCTTTAGTAAACTTCAAGTCAGTTTTTGTACATTTTTTTATTCAAATATGAAATTTATCTTCGACTATTATTCAAAATCATTATGAAAGTTCGGGAAAAAAGAAAGTAAATATAAATTTAATTTCTAGATAATAGCAAATTCTTCTTCTGTTATCATTCAAAATTTTCCCGAGAATTATGTTTTCATTCTCATCGGTTCCTTTTTGTAACGTTTTTGTATCGGTTCATTTTTGTAACGGTTCGTTTTTTGTACATGTCACTGTTAAATCTATTCACCATAGCTGGCGTAGAAGTGAAGTCCTTGCAACACTAGTAGAGTCCTAGGGTATACTTCTGAGCCTTTATGTTCCTTCCTATGCTATACTGGTCCTTTACGTTCCTTCCTATGCTATTCTGAGGGTTTATGTTCCGTCTTATGCTATTCTGAGGGTTTATGTTCCATCCTATGCTATTCTGAGGGTTTATGTTCTTTCCTATGCTATTCTGAGGGTTTATGTTCCTTCCTATGCTATTCTGAGGGTTTATGTTCCTTCCTATACTATTCTGAGGGTTTATGTTCCTTCCTATGCTATTCTAGGGGTTTACGTTCCTTCCTATGCTATTCTGAGGGTTTACGTTCCTTCCTATGTTATTCTGGTCCTTTACGTTCCTTCCTATGCTAATCTGAGGGTTTATGTTCCTTCCTATGCTATTCTGAGGGTTTATGTTCCTTCCTATGCTATTCTGAGGGTTTATGTTCCTTCCTATGCTATTCTGAGGGTTTATGTTCCTTCCTATGCTATTCTGAGGGTTTATGTTCCTTCCTATGCTATTCTTTGGGTTTATGTTCCTTCCTATGCTATTCTGAGGGTTTATGTTCCTTCCTATGCTATTCTGAGGGTTTATGTTCCTTCCTATGCTATTCTGAGGGTTTATGTTCCTTCCTATGCTATTCCCTCACACAGTTTGACGTGCAAATTGCCAAAAAAATTAAGTTTTGAGGAGATTACGTTCCTTGGCCCCTTTGGAGAAAAAGGGTTAAAGTGATTAGCAATTACGAGCGGGGATTCCCCGCTGTTTTTTTTTTAAATCGAAAACTAGAGATTCTCAAATTGCGTATTTAGGAATTGTTTTGATTGACATTTTTGCAAAAAGGGAAAAGGATTTCGCAAATTGGACACTATGAACGATATTAATTAATGTTTTGAATAATAGGAGTGTGATTGATTCTAATTAGTGATTGGATAATTTTTTAACATGAAATCTCTGAATAAAATATTTTTTGGGGGAGATGGGTTGATTTTGTACTGTATAATACAAAAGTGATGTTTTGACAATGTTGTCAACTGTTGCCTGATTCCGTGTGGTTTTTCTTTACTTAGTGCTGATTAAAAACTAATTTTTTTTTGTTAAATAAGTAGTTCTTGTATCTTTTAAAAGAGCTTTACGGGGTTTGAGAGACTCTGTTGCCTGATTCCATGTGGTTTTTCTTTACCTGGTGCCCA
>JAPEVW010000779.1:0-15000 GCA_027921565.1 Artemia sinica | reverse complement strand
GAAGGACATTAAGAACAGAACTTGTTCTGAAATGCTTTTTGAAAAGTATTGCTTGGTGTTGGGCATTCAAAAAGCTTTAAAGTAAAGTTGTGTGTGAAAAGGATGGGTACTTCAACTTGTAAAATGGGGTTAGGAAGGACATTAAGAAAAGAAATTGTTCTGAAATGCCCTTTGAAAAGTATTAATTGGTATTGGAGCATTCAAAAAGCTGTAAAGTAACGTTGTGTGTAAAAAGGATGGGTACTTTAATTTGTAAAATGGGTTTAGGAGGGACATTAAGAAAAGAACTGGTTCTGAAATGCCTTTGAAAAGTATTGCTTGGTGTTGGAGCATTCAAAAAGCTGTAAAGTAAAGTTGGGGGTTAAAAGGATGGGTACTTCAACTTGTAAAATGGGTTTAGAAAGAACATTAAGAAAAGAAATTGTTGTAAATGCCCTTTGAAAAGTATTGCTTGGTGTTGGGGCATTCAAAAAGGTATTATAGTAAAGTTGTGGGGAAAAAGATGACTACTTAAACTTGTAAAATGGGTTTAGGAAGAAAATTACATAAAGAACTTGTGCTGAAAAGATATAATAAAGCCTTTTGAAAAGTATTGCTTGATGTTGGGGTATTCGAAAAGTCTTATAGTAAAGTTGTGGTGAAAAGGATGGGTACCTCAACTTGTAAAATGTGTGTAGGAAGGACTTTAAGAAAAGAAATTGTTCTGAAATGCCTTTTGAAAAGTATTGCTTGGTGTTGGGGTATTCAAAAAGCTGTGAAGTATAGTTCTGGTCGAAGAAAATGGGTACTTCAACTTGTAAAATGGGTTTAGGAGGGACATTAAGAAAAAAAAGTTGTAAAGTAAAGTTGTGGTGAAAAGGATAGGTACTTCAACATGTAAAATGGTTTTAGGAGGGGCATTATGAAAAGAACTTGTTCTGAAATGCTATTTGAAAAGTATTGCTTGGTGTTGGAGCATTCAAAAAGCAGTATAGTAAAGTTGTTGGTGAAAAGGATGGGTACTTCAACTTGTAAAATGGGTTTAGGAGGGACATTATGAAAAGAACTTGTTCTGAAATGCCTTTTGAAAAGTATTGCTTGGTTTTGTGGCATTCAAGAGCTGTAAAGTATAGTTGCGGGTGAAAAGGATGGGTACTTCAGCTTGTAAAATGGGTTTAGGAAGGACATTAAGAAAAGAAATTGTTGTGAAATGCCATTTGAGAAGTATTGCTTGATGTTGGAGCTTTCAAAAAAGCAGTATAGTAAAGTTATGGTGCAAAGGATGAGTACTTCAATTTATAAAATGGGTTTAGGAAGGACTTTAAGAAAAGAAATTGTTCTGAAATGCCTTTTGAAAAGTATTGCTTGGTGTTGAGCATTCAAAAAGCTGTAAAGTAAAGTTGTGGGTGAAAAGGATGGGAACTTCAACTTGTAAAATGGGTTTAGGATGGACATTATGAAAAGAACTTGTTCTGAAATGACCTTTGAAAAGTATTGCTTGGTGTTGGAGCATTCAAAAAGCTGTAAAGTAAAGTTGTGGGTGTAAAGAATGGGTACTTCAACTTGTAAAATGGGTTTAGGAATGACATTAAGAAAATAACTGGTTCTGAAATGCCTTTGAAAAGTATTGCTTGGTGTTGGAGCATTCAAAAAGCTGTAAAGTAAAGATGTGGGTGAAAAGGATGGGTACTTCAACTTGTAAAATGGGTTTAGGAAGGATATTAAGAAAAGAACTTGTTCTGAAATGCCTTTTGAAAAGTATTGCTTGGTGTTGGGCATTCAAAAAGCTGTAAAGTAAAGTTGTGTGTGAAAAGGATGGGTACTTCAACTTGTAAAATGGGTTTAGGAAGGACATTAAGAAAAGAAATTGTTCTGAAATGCCCTTTGAAAAGTATTGCTTGGTGTTGGAGCATTCAAAAAGCTGTAAAGTAAAGTTGTGTGTAAAAAGGATGGGTACTTTAATTTGTAAAATGGGTTTAGGAGGGACATTAGGAAAAGAACTGGTTCTGTAATGCCTTTGAAAAGTATTGCTTGGTGTTGGAGCATTCAAAAAGCTGTAAAGTAGAGTTGTTTGTGAAAAGGATGGGTACTTCAACTTGTAAAATGGGTTTAGGAATGACATTAAGAAAATAACTGGTTCTGAAATGCCTTTGAAAAGTATTGCCTGGTGTTGGAGCATTCAAAAAGCTGTAAAGTAAAGTTGTGGGTGAAAAGGATGGGTACTTCAACTTGTAAAATGGGTTTAGGAAGGACATTAAGAAAAGAACTTGTTCTGAAATGCCATTTGAAAAGTATTGCTTGGTGTTGGGCATTCAAAAAGCTGTAAAGTAAAGTTGTGTGTGAAAAGGATGGGAACTTCAACTTGTAAAATGGGTTTAGGATGGACATTATGAAAAAAACTTGTTCTGAAATGCCCTTTGAATTGTATTGCTTGGTGTTGGAGCATTCAAAAAGCTGTAAAGTAAAGTTGTGTGTGAAAAGGATGGGTACTTCAACTTGTAAAATGGGTTTAGGAATGACATTAAGAAAATAACTGGTTCTGAAATACCTTTGAAAAGTATTGCTTGGTGTTGGAGCATTCAAAAAGCTGTAAAGTAAAGTTGTGGGTGAAAAGGATGGGTACTTCAACTTGTAAAATGGGTTTAGGAAGGACATTAAGAAAAGAACTTGTTCTGAAATGCCTTTTGAAAAGTATTGCTTGGTGTTGGGCATTCAAAAAGGTAGTATAGTAAAGTTGTGTGTGAAAAGGATGGGTACTTCATCTTGTAAAATGGGTTTAGGAAGGACATTAAGAAAAGAAATTGTTCTGAAATGCCCTTTGAAAAGTATTGCTTGGTGTTAGAGCATTCAAAAAGCTGTAAAGTAAAATTGTGTGTAAAAAGGATGGGTACTTCAATTTGTAAAATGGGTTTAGGAAGGACATTAAGAAAAGAACTGGTTCTGAAATGCCTTTGAAAAGTATTGCTTGGTGTTGGAGCATTCAAAAAGCAGTATAGTAAAGTTGTTGGTGAAAAGGATGGGTACTTCAACTTGTAAAATGGGTTTAGGACGGTCACTAAGAAAAGAACTTGTTCTGAAATGCCTTTTGAAAAGTATTGCTTGGTGTTGGAGCATTCAAAAAGCTGTAAAGTAAAGTTGTGTGTGAAAAGGATGGGTACTTCAACTTGTAAAATGGGTTTAGGACGGTCATTAAGAAAACAACTGGTTATGAAATGCCTTTGAAAAGTATTGCTTTGTGTTAGAGCATTCAAAAAGCTGTAAAGTAAAGTTGCGGGTGAAAAGGATGGGTACTTCAACTTGTAAAATGGGTTTAGGAAGGACATTAAGAAAAGAACCAGTTCTGAAATGCCATTTGAAAAGTATTGCTTGGTGTTGGGCATTCAAAAAGCTGTAAAGTAGAGTTCTGTGTGAAAAGGATGGGAACTTCAACTTGTAAAATGGGTTTAGGATGGACATTATGAAAAGAACTTGTTCTGAAATGCCCTTTGAAAAGTATTGGTTGGTGTTGGAACATTCAAAAAGCTGTAAAGTAAAGTTGTGTGTGAAAAGGATGGGTACTTCAACTTGTAAAATGGGTTTAGGAAGGACATTAAGAAAACAACTGGTTCTGAAATGCCTTTGAAAAGTATTGCTTGGTGTTGGAGCATTTAAAAAGCTGTAAAGTAAAGTTGTGGGTGGAAAGGATGGGTACTTCAACTTGTAAAATGGGTTTAGGAAGGACATTAAGAAAAGAACTTGTTCTGAAATGCCTTTTGAAAAGTATTGCTTGGTCTTGGGCATTCAAAAAGGTAGCATAGTAAAGTTGTGTGTGAAAAGGATGGGTACTTCAACTTGTAAAATGGGTTTAGGAAGGACATTAAGAAAAAAAATTGTTCTGAAATGCCCTTTGAAAAGTATTGCTTGGTGTTGGAGCATTCAAAAAGCTGTAAAGTAAAGTTGTGTGTAAAAAGGATGGGTACTTGAATTTTTAAAATGGGTTTAGGAGGGACATTAAGAAAAGAACTGGTTCTGAAATGCCTTTGAAAAGTATTGCTTGGTGTTGGAGCATTCAAAAAAGCAGTAAAGTAAAGTTGTGGGTGAAAAGGATGGGTACTTCAACTTGTAAAATGGGTTTTGGATGGACATTAAGAAAAGAACTTGTTTTGAAAAGATATAAAAAGCCTTAAAAAAAGTATTAAAAAATGGGGGCTCAGGGGCCTTTGGGACACCGGTGGTCCTTTGGGGGCCGGGGGACCTTTGAGGACCGGGGTTTTCCTTCGGGGTTGGGGTAGGGGGATCGGAGCCCTTTTGGGTTGGGGTAGAGGACCTCACGACACTGTTCAAATGGAACTTGTGTATTATAACGACCACAGAGTTTCACCCTCAAATTCTCTTCTAAAACATCTTCTAAAATCATCTTTTAAAATGTTTCTAACTGTTTCGCCGAAATAATTCCCTAAAATGTCTAAAACGATTTCGCCCAAATAACCCCTAAACGTAATTTCTGTGTGTTCCTTTTGTTTTGGCATCCCTGCGCTGTCAGATTTGAAATTACTGGGAAACTCTTTCCCGCGTTAATCTCTTCATCGCTAAGATCAAAACATTCGCTCGGAAACAATTCTTCATTCATAACAAATCAATCATCCTTGACTTCATCTGTCAGACATTAATAATCTTCACCCGGAAACAATTTGATCAGACAAACTCCAAAGACATTAATCAACTTGACGTCATCTGTCAGACATTAATAAACTTCGTCCCGGAAACAATTCTCCAAGAAACATCCATCAAAGTGAGAAAAGTCCTGTTTTTTCATTCTCACTGTCAAAAACCATAAAAACAGACATAAATTACTGTTGACATCCGAGAAAAACATCAAATAAATTGACCAACACACATAACCGTCCAGAAAACATCCATAAATGTGAGAAAAAACCATGTTTTTTCAAGTGAGAAAAATTCTGTTTTTTCATTCTCAGTGAGAAAACCATAAACCACGCTGTCATGTCACGACTCGGACCCCCCTCTCTACTCAGAATTCATTGCCAATACTTTGCACAAGGGGTAATGGAAAATCTTTTTATCGTTTTTAAGGGATTTCCTTAGAAACGCAGATAAAAATTATTGTAAGAAGAACGGAAAACCGCAGATTAGAAGAAAAAACAGTTGTAAGGGTTCAGGTCCCATTACAGTTCATCTAAAGATATTCCGTTCTTGAGAACCTTAAAACGTACTCCGCTGATCCAAACTGAAAATATACTGTAAAAAAAAAAAAAATCAGGTGATTGAGACGACGATTAAAGCTGTTTTGCATTGACTTTTTCGGAGAAGATTTTTTAAGAAAATCCAGAAACTTTATCCATTATCGCTTGTACAAAGTTAATGCTGCAAAATTCTGTCCCATTACAATTTTCAGAGTAAGTTATTCAGAATGTTTGTTAAAATTCGCTACATTTTTTCCTCTTTTATTTCTCTTATGGGCTCTTTGGCTAGATAGAGGAGACAATCTTCAGTTTCAGTGGGGTTGAAAGGGGAAATGCAACTTCAAATTTTGTGTTTGACAAAAATTAAAAACAAGGTTTCTCAGTTCCTCACAAAACAGTAAATCCTACAGCTTTTTCCTTTAGAGAAGTGAAAACCGTTAATTAAAAGGTGATAAATTATATGCGTAGCTCTCTGCGAAAATTTCTCAGTAGTTTTTCTAAGAAAAACATACAAATGAAAAATGGCTAAGAACAGTTAATTTTCAACTTGCAAATTATTTGGACTTTGACAGTATGTAACCACAAGCTTGACTTAATTTGGTTAGTGGCATGTAGCTTATTTTAAGCTGATTTTTCAGCTTCCAACTTTGGATTTTCTTGGCCCAATTTTCATCCAGACTACAGATTTTCGAGCTTTTAACTTAGCTGGAAGCTGGAAATTCTTTGAATTGAATTTCTGTTTGATTAAATTTTATAAGTAGCCAATAGCATTTTTCCACCTGATTCTTCAACTTCCAAGTTGGATTTTCCTTAAAACAACTTCCAACTGGACAACTGATTTTCCCAGTTTCAACTTAATTGAAACTTACTAACAGTAATTAACTACAATTTTATTCTAATTTGATTAGTAAGCAATATCTTGTTTTCAAAATGTGCCTGAAACTCAACCCTGTTCAACCCAACCCTTTAAGTCAACTCTTTTAACTAAACCAACGATTAACTCAATCCCCGTTTAACTCAACCCCCATGCAGTATAACCCCCATCGAACTCAGCCCCATTATCTCAACCCCCGTTAAATTAAATCCCGTGAAAATCAACCCCCGTTTGACTCCATCCCCATGCAGCCCACCCCCATTCAACCTATCGTAACTTGCTGTATGGGTTGAATTGAATTGGGGTTGAGTTGAACGGAGGTTGAATTGAATGGAGAATGAAGTGAACGGGGTTAAGGTAAATGACGTTGAGTAAAAGGAACAGTTGCATGGGGTGGAGTAAGTGTGGGTTGAATTGCACGGGGTTGAGTTGAATGAAGGTTGAGTTGCGTGGGGGTTGAGGTGAATGGGATGAGTTGAATGAGGGGTGTCATAAATGAGAATTGAGTTAAATTGGGATTGAGTTGAACAAGGATTGAATTATATTGGAATCGGTTTTCAAACGTGTTATAAGTATAATGTAAGGTACTATTTCTGGGACTCCTATGTACCAAACAGGTTTTTCTAGCGGTCCTATTCTACAGGGTCATTACACCTTTGCCAAGAGGAACGAGTACAACTTGATTGGTGATTGGGATTTGAATAAAAGGAAGTTTTTTTTTTTAGGTTAGATCCGTGTCGGAAAAACAGGTGTATCTTTTTAGTTTTCTTTACAATTCATATTAGTAAGAGAATTGAATTCAATGAGAATAGTTTTTATTTGCAAGGATATTAGTAGAGGAAAAAAATGAGGGGTGCATTTACATTATTGGAGATTAATGATGGAGCTAACAACAGTGATGTAATTACTTCTTTAGTTTACGAGATTTGCGAATTTTTTGCGAAGAGGTATTAGCGTAAAGGTATTGCGATGGTTAAGAATGCCTCACGGGATAATTAAAGAATGGGGTGCTTACATCAGATACTTAATAGATTTGACGATTACAAGAGACATTGCTAGAGTCAAATATATTTGGTGTTGGTGATATTATGACCCCCCAAGTCCCCTGGGGAAAGGGCTGCACAGTGTATCGGTATCGGACGTATTATTTTTGGGCGTATTGCTATCGCAGGTATCTATACAGATTTTTAGTAGCTCGTATAAAAGATATTACTCATATCTACGTTCTTCCTATAAATTCAACCATCAGCAACTTCAAAACGGCACTAAAAACGGCACTTTTAGTGCAATGTCTCAAGTGGAAAAGCTGGGGCTAGTGGACTACCAGCACTTTTAGATTGACGTTTAATGGGTCATTCGAAAGCTAATGCTCGTATCTACGTGATGTTTATCATTTCTACCATCACTTAAAACAATACTTTTGATGTCACTTCTTAAGTAGATTAAATAAAAAAAAACAAGT
Source organism: Artemia sinica (assembly GCA_027921565.1). Taxonomy (NCBI): domain Eukaryota; kingdom Metazoa; phylum Arthropoda; class Branchiopoda; order Anostraca; family Artemiidae; genus Artemia; species Artemia sinica. The sequence goes on along the minus strand of JAPEVW010000779.1, from coordinate 7,502 downwards.
TTTTTTTTTAAATTAAAGCAAGGAACGACGGTAAAACTTAAACCGAACAGAAATTATTCCGTATATGAAAGGGGCTGTCCCCCCCTCAACGCCTCGCTCTTTACGCTAAAGTTTTTTATTGTTTTAAAAAAAAGAGTCGTGAGAAAGTCAGACTTTTGCGTAAAAAGCGAGGTGTTGAGGAGGGGACAGCCCCTTTCATATACAGAATAGAGTTTTATGGATATTGGTAAAAGTGGTATTTTACTTTTAAAAAGTTCAATATTCGAAGCTAGCTTCAGCAGGAGCTTAGGTTAGTAGTGGTGACAATTGAGATATAAGGAGCAATTGCCCCCTATTTTCGAAAAAATACCTTTTTGTGGCATTTATACTTTTAAAAAATACAAAGTTCAATATTCGAAGCTAGCTTCAGCAGGAGTTTAGGATAGTAGTGGTGACAATTGAGATATAAGGAGCAATTGCCCCCTATTTTTGAAAAAATACCTTTTTGTGGCATTTATACTTTTAAAAAATACAAAGTTCAAAATTCGAAACTAGCTTCAGCAGGAGCTTAGGATAGTAGTGGTGACAATTGAGATATAAGGAGCAATTGCCCCCTTTTTTTGAAAAAATACCTTTTTGTGGCATTTATACTTTTAAAAAATTCAATATTCGAAGCTAGCTCCAGCAGGAGCTTAGGATAGTAGTGGTGACAATTGAGATATAAGGAGCAATTGCCCCCTATTTTTGAAAAAATACCTTTTTGTGGCATTTATACTATTAAAAAAATACAAAGTTCAATATTCGAAGCTAGCTTCAGCAGGAGCTTAGGATAGTAGTGGTGACAATTGAGATATAAGGAGCAATTGCCCCCTATTTTTGAAAAAATACCTTTTTTGTGGCATTTATACTTTTAAAAAATACAAAGTTCAATATTCGAACCTATCTTCAGCAGGAGCTTAGGATAGTAGTGGGGACAATTGAGATATAAGGAGCAATTGCCCCCTATTTTTGAAAAAAAATACCTTTTTGTGGCATTTATACTTTTAAAAAATGCAAAGTTCAATATTCGAAGCTATCCTCAGCAGGAGCTTAGGATAGTAGTGGTGACAATTGAGATATAAGGAGCAATTGCCCCCTATTTTTGAAAAAATACCTTTTTGTGGCATTTATACTTTTAAAAAATACAAAGTTCAATATTCGAACCTATCTTCAGCAGGAGCTTAGGATAGTAGTGGGGACAATTGAGATATAAGGAGCAATTGCCCCCTATTTTTGAAAAAAAAAATACCTTTTTGTGGCATTTATACTTTTAAAAAATACAAAGTTCAATATTCGAAGCTATCTTCAGCAGGAGCTTAGGATAGTAGTGGTGACAATTGAGATATAAGGAGCAATTGCAACTTCATCTACGGGATAATTTCCATTCGTCTTAGTTTTTAACGATGCTCCTTATTTCTAGTTGAAAATGCTTATTTTTTTAATTTAATTGGGAATGAAAAGTCAAAGTGCCAGAATGGTTGAAATCCACTAGCTCAGTATTGGGGTCTTAGTCCACCAGCCTGAATGGTGGAAATCCACTGGCTCAGTATTGAGGTCTCAGTCCACCAGCCTGAATGGTCGAAATTCACTAGCTCAGAATTGGGGTCTTAGTCCACCAGCCTGAATGGTGGAAATTCACTAGCTCAGAATTGGGGTCTTAGTCCACCAGCCTGAATGGTTGAAATTTACTAGCTCAGAATTGGGGTCTTAGTCAGTGTTCAGATTGGAGCGTTGGGGTCCGACTATCTGGGCTTTATTTGTCAAGACCTGAATGCTAAGCGATGGACATGAGCTCGATTGGGACCCCATTGTGAAAACGGAAAACAAAAAAAACAAAAAATATATTGTTGATATGTGTGTAGAGCATGGCATGGTTACCGCTAGGGGCAACAGTCTAACCGTTGACGGTTTTAGGTATCCGTGAATAAGTTCTAAGGCGAGAGTGGAAATTGGGACAAATTTTTGGAGGTGCCCACCTCACCTGCTCAGAGTCTCAGGCAAGTGACCCTAAATTTGAAAAAGTGGAAATTGGCTCAGATTTTCTAAACTGAGCTGAGACAATGAATAGATACTATTGGGAAAGTTATTGGAGACGCTGGGCATCCTTGAACAAGTGCTAAATTGAGAGAGGAATTTGGGACAATATTTGGGGGCACCCACCCGCCCAGAGTCTCCGGCAGGTGACCCAAAAATTTAAAAAACACACAGAGACGACAGACACAAAGAGACGAATCACACACAGAGAGGACAAACACACAGAAACGACACATAGAGACGACACATACACAGAGACGATACACACACACAGAGTCAACACACACAGAGAGATGAGACACACACACAGAAATGACAAACACACATAGAGACGACACACACAAAGAGACGTCACACACAAACACAGATACGAAACACACATAGAGACAACACACACATAGAGACAACACACACACACACAGAGACAACAAACACACACACAGAGACGACACACTCAAAGTGACGACTTACACATAGAGACGACACACACACAGAGACGACAAACACACAGAGACGACACACATAGAGAGACGACACAACACACAGAGACGACACACTCAAAGTGACGACTTATACATAGAGACGACACACACACAGAGACGACAAACACACAGAGACGACAGACAAAAAGAGACGAATCACACACAGAGAGGACAAACACACAGAAACGACACATAGAGACGACAATTGCACAGAGACGATACACACACACAGAGTCAACACACACAGAGAGACGAGACACGCACACAGAAATGACAAAACACACATAGAGACGACACACACAAGGGAGACGTCACACACAGATACGAAACACACATAGAGACGACACACACATAGAGACAACACACACACACACAGAGACAACATCCATACAGAGACGACACACACACACAGAGACGACACACTCAAAGTGACGACTTACACATAGAGACGACACACACACACAGAGACGACAAACACACAGAGACGACACAGATAGAGAGACGATACACACACAGAGACGACAAACACACAGAGACGACACACATAGAGAGACGACACGCAAACAGAGACGACAAACACACAGAGACAACACACACATAGATACGAAACACACAAAGTGACGACACACGCAAAGAGAGGACAAACACACAGAAACGACACACACACACAGAGACGACACACACATAGAGACAACACAGACATAGAGATGACAGACACACAGATACAAAACATCCCACAGAGACGACACACACACACACACAGAGTCCACTCACACGCACACAGAGGACAAACACACAGAGACGACAGACACAAAGAGACGAATCACACACAGAGAGGACAAACACACACAGAAACGACACATAGAGACGACACATGCACAGAGACGATCCACACACACACAGAGTCAACACACACAGAGAGAAGAGATGTCTTGTGATTTCACTAAATAACTTCTGTAAAAGGATTTATGCAGAACCTAAATTGTATATTCAATTATTTTTTGTATATATTCAGGTTTCAAATTAGATTCTTCAAGGTTTTTCTGGTAGTCCTATTCTACAGGGTCATTACATCTTTGCCAACAAAACACACATAGAGACGACACACACAAAGAGACGTCACACACACAAAGATACGAAACACACATAGAGACGACACACACATAGAGACAACACACACACACACACAGAGACAACATCCACACAGAGACAACATCCACACAGAGACGACACACACACACAGAGACGACGCACTCAAAGTGACGACTTACACATAGAGACGACACACACACAGAGACGACAAACACACAGAGACGACACAGATAGAGAGACGACACACACACAGAGACGACACACTCAAAGTGACGACTTACACATAGAGACGACACACACACAGAGACGACCAACACACAGAGACGACACGCAAACAGAGACGACAAACACACAGAGACAACACACACACAGATACGAAACACACACAGAGACGACACACGCACAGAGAGGACAAACACACAGAAACGACACACACACACAGAGACGACACACACATAGAGACACTTAGAGTGGCGCGCCACTCTAAGTGAACCTAGATTAACCCAACTTTTTGGATATCTCTCTCACTATGACTCTGTTTGTGTGTCGTGTCAAAAACCAGTCTGGTTGAAAACGTGGAGTTTTCGTGCTGGTCACTTTTTTGCAATGTGTAGGAATCAGTGGGGAATCCCCGCTCGTTTGGAAAGGTACCAAGAAAAGGCAAGAAACTTTAGACGAGGTTCTGAATTTTCTTAGAGAAGAGAAAAAGTTAGCTCAATTCTGAACTTTACCAATGAAACTGAATTATAATATGAATATGATCAAGAATTGTTTACAAGTCAGGTTGGCCGAGTGGTTAAGGCGCTAGACTTAAGATCTGGTCCCCATATGGTCGTGGGTTCGAGTCCCACACCTGACAATTTTTTTTCTTATTCTAAATCTTTGGAAACAGCCTCTATTTCTGACCAAGAGCTTGTCCTCTCTGTGCGTGAGTTGGCTCTGTGTGTGTGTGTCGTCTCTGTGCGTGTGTCGTCTCTTTGTGTGTTTCGTATCTGTGTGTGTGTGTGTGTGTCGTCTCTTTGTGTGTGTGTGTTGTCTCCGTGTGTTTGTCATCTGTGTGTGTGTGTGTGTGTCGTCTCTATGTGTCTCGTCTCTGTGTGTTTGTCGTCTCTGTGTGTGTGTGTGTGTGTGTGTGTGTGTGTGTGTGTGTGTGTGTGTGTGTGTGTCGTCTCTATGTGTAAGTTGTCACTTTGAGTATGTCGTCTCTGTGTGTGTGTCATCTCTGTATGGGTGTCGTCTCTGTGTGTGTGTGTGTGTTGTCTCTATGCATGTGTCGTCTCTATGTGTGTTTCGTATCTGTGTGTGTGTGTGTTCTCTCTGTGTGCGTGTTGTTATGAGTGTCCTTACTAAAAAAAAAATACTTTATTAAAAAAAATAAATTAAATTGATCATAAGACCTAAATTATTTCATCAGATACGCCATGTCTCGTCTCTCTGTGTGTGTGTTGACTCTATGTGTGTGTATCGTCTCTGTCCATGTGTCGTCTCTATGTGTCATTTCTGTGTGTTTGTCCTCTCTGTGTGTGATTCGTCTCTTTGTGTCTGTCGTCTCTGTGTGTTTGTCCTCTCTCTGTGTGAGTGGACTCTGTGTGTGTGTGTCGTCTCTGTGCATGTGTCGTCTCTGTGGGTGTTTCGTATCTGTGTGTGTGTGTGTTGTCTCCTTGTGTTTGTCGTCTCTGTGTGCGTGTCGTTTCTCTGTGTGTTGTCGTCTCTGTGTGTGTGTCGTCTCTGTGTCTGTGTTGTCTCTATGTGTGTGTCGTCTCTGTGTATGTGTGTGTGTGTCGTTTCTGTGTGCTTGTCGTCTCTGTGTGTGTGTCGTCTCTATGTGTAAGTCGTCACTTTGAGTGTGTCGTCTCTGTGTGTGTGTCGTCTCTGTGTGTGTGTTTGTGTCGTCTCTGTGTGGATGTTGTCTGTGTGTGTGTGTTGTCTCTATGTGTGTGTCGTCCCTATGTGTGTTTCGTATCTGTGTGTGTGACGTCTCTTTGTGTGTGTCATCTCTATGTGTGTTTGTCATTTCTGGGTGTGTGTGTCTCTTCTCTCTGTGTGTGTTGACTCTGTGTGTGTGTGTATCATCTCTGTGCATGTGTCGTCTCTATGTGTCGTTTCTGTGTGTTTGTCCTCTCTGTGTGTGATTCGTCTCTTTGTGTCTGTCGTCTCTGTGTGTTTGTCCTCTGTGTGTGTGAGTGAACTCTGTGTGTGTGTGTCGTCTCTATGGGTGTTTTGTATCTGTGTGTCTGTCGTCTCTGTGTCTGTGTTGTCTCTATGTGTGTGTCGTCTCTGTGTGTGTGTGTCGTTTCTGTGTGTTTGTCCTCTCTGTGCGTGTGTCGTCTCTGCGTGTGTTTCGTATCTGTGTGTGTGTTGTCTCTGTGTGTTTGTCGTCTCAGTTTGCGTGTCGTCTCTGTGTGTTTGTCGTCTCTGTGTGTGTGTCGTCTCTATGTGTAAGTCGTCACTTTGAGTGTGTCGTCTCTGTGTGTGTGTCGTCTCTCTATCTGTGTCGTCTCTGTGTGTTTGTCGTCTCTGTGTGTGTGTCGTCTCTATGTGTAAGTCGTCACTTTGAGTGTGTCGTCTCTGTGTGTGTGTGTGTCGTCTCTGTGTGGATGTTGTCTCTGTGTGGATGTTGTCTCTGTGTGTGTGTGTGTTGTCTCTATGTGTGTGTCGTCTCTATGTGTGTTTCGTATCTTTGTGTGTGTGACGTCTCTTTGTGTTTGTCGTCTCTATGTGTGTTTTGTTGGCAAAGATGTAATGACCCTGTAGAATAGGACTACCAGAAAAACCTTGAAGAATCTAATTTGAAACCTGAATATATACAAAAAATAATTGAATATACAATTTAGGTTCTGCATAAATCCTTTTACAGAAGTTATTTAGTGAAATCACAAGACATCTCTTCTCTCTGTGTGTGTTGACTCTGTGTGTGTGTGTATCGTCTCTGTGCATGTGTCGTCTCTATGTGTCGTTTCTGTGTGTGTTTGTCCTCTCTGTGTGTGATTCGTCTCTTTGTGTCTGTCGTCTCTGTGTGTTTGTCCTCTGTGTGTGTGTGAGTGGACTCTGTGTGTGTGTGTGTCGTCTCTGTGGGATGTTTTGTATCTGTTTGTCTGTCATCTCTATGTCTGTGTTGTCTCTATGTGTGTGTCGTCTCTGTGTGTGTGTGTGTCGTTTCTGTGTGTTTGTCCTCTCTTTGCGTGTGTCGTCGCTTTGTGTGTTTCGTATCTATGTGTGTGTTGTCTCTGTGTGTTTGTCGTCTCTGTTTGCGTGTCGTCTCTCTATGTGTGTCGTCTCTGTGTGTTTGTCGTCTCTGTGTGTGTATCGTCTCTCTATCTGTGTCGTCTCTGTGTGTTTGTCGTCTCTGTGTGTGTGTGTCGTCTCTATGTGTAAGTCGTCACTTTGAGTGTGTCGTCTCTGTGTGTGTGTGTCGTCTCTGTATGGATGTTGTCTCTGTGTGTGTGTGTGTGTTGTCTCTATGTGTGTGTCGTCTCTATGTGTGTTTCGTATCTGTGTGTGACGTCTCCCTTGTGTGTGTCGTCTCTATGTGTGTTTTGTCATTTCTGTGTGCGTGTCTCGTCTCTCTGTGTGTGTTGACTCTGTGTGTGTGTATCGTCTCTGTGCAATTGTCGTCTCTATGTGTCGTTTCTGTGTGTTTGTCCTCTCTGTGTGTGATTCGTCTCTTTTTGTCTGTCGTCTCTGTGTGTTTGTCGTCTCTGTGTGTGTGTCGTCTCTATGTATAAGTCGTCACTTTGAGTGTGTCGTCTCTGTGTGTGTGTCGTCTCTCTATGTGTGTCGTCTCTGTGTGTTTGTCGTCTCTGTGTGTGTGTCGTCTCTATGTGTAAGTCGTCACTTTGAGTGTGTCGTCTCTGTGTGTGTGTTTGTGTGTCTCTG
>JAPEVW010000780.1:0-50000 GCA_027921565.1 Artemia sinica | reverse complement strand
CAACGGGTCCACCATACAAAAGGATCATCGTACAAGATGCCCACCATACAACAGCATACAACACCATCCATACAAGAGACATAACCAGCCGTATTTAAACAGACAACACTGTCCATATATCAATACACAACACTATTCACACAATAACATCCATACATCCATGCAATAAACATCATATAAACATCAATACAATGAAGAATAAACATCCATACAATAAACATCAAATAAACATCAATACAATAAAATTTAAAAATCATAATATTTTTAATGACTTGTTGCCTCAGTCGAGTAATTTTTCGTTGTTTTACCTTAGGAAATCATGGGCCTCAAATTCGATCCTATATTAAACACAAATTTCAAAAAATCAATTGGAAGTTGCTTAAAAGCTAAAAAATCAAGGGTTGGATTATGTGTATGGATGCATGGATGTTATTGCATTGATGGTGCTGTGTATTGATGTATGGATGTTATTTTATGGATGGTGTTGTGTATTGATGTATGGTTGGTTATGTGTATTGATGTATGGTGTTTATTCAGATGTTTATGTATATGGATGTATGTATGTTTATTTTTTATTGTGTTGGTGTTTATTTGATGTTTATTGTATGGATGTTTGTGTATATGGTGTACGGTGTTTATTTGGATGTTTATGTGTATGGATGTATGGATTTTTATTTGATGTTTGTTGTATGGATGTATGGATGTTTATTGGTCATTGTATTGGTGTTTATTTGATGTTTATTGTACGGATGTATGGACGGTGTTGTGTATTGATATATGGATAGTGTTGTCTGTTGTTATATGGCTGGTTGTGTCTTTTGTATGGATGGTGTTGTGTGCTGTTGTATGGTGGGACTCTTGTATGATGATCCTTTTGTATGGTGGGCCCGTTGCATGGTGGGCCTCTTGTATGGTAGGGGTACTGGCCTCATTAAGTCATTGACCCCATACTACTATAAGTTGCTATTTTCCCTCATGCTAGAAGTCAGTTGAGGAGAACTAGCCATAGAGAAATAAAAAATTAACTCTGATTTATATGATAAGCCAAAGAGTAACTAAAATGCCGCAGATTTTTTTGGGAGATAGTACATTTTATGCTCTGAAAATACTTTTACAGACCCTGAATAGTACCAATATTGTCGTTGGAGCGGCAACCCTGTTCGTCACAATCATTGATGGGCTTTATTTGAATGTGTAGCTTTTTGTGAAAAATGAAAAATTATATAGTGATTTGGTTCCCAATTTTAAAATACTATCATAGGTCTAAGTATAGCTAAGGGTTTTATAAGGGAGACAATCTGCCAGATCAGAGGGAGACAGGGTTAAAGTGACGAGGGTAGGCTATAGTATAAGGCAGAAATAATGTTTATAAAAGAAAATTTACCAGTATATTACCTGAAGCTCTTACCTGAAGTCCCTGTCACATACGGAATATGAGGGGCTTTTGTCTATATTAGCAATTAGTTGAGTTAGGTGAAAGAAAACTTTCATAAACGATTTCAGAGCCTAAACTATGCTCCGGAAAGGTTTTTTAAAAGTATCTGCCTCTCCTTTTCCTTCTAACGGGCATCAAACTTTAATGAACTTACACAAAATTTGTGCTACGAAAATAAAGTTTTAGAAATAATTTGACAGCTCACTAGTCCCAAGGACATTATATTGAGCCTGATAACATTGCTAAATCCCTTATTTATAATGTTTTAAATAAGTTGGAAAACCAGTAAATATGGAGAACTCATGTAGTATACATATGAAAAAAGTGAATATGCCAGTTGATGCCATTTCAATACTCTTTCTGAATATAGTAATTGCTTTTCTTGCAAACTTAATTTAAGTCCTTTTAAAACCCTTGAAAACAATAGTTTCTTTTTATAGTTTTTGAATATAAAAATGGGTTAAAATGTTGGTTTCAAACTTACCAGTTCATTATAAATATAAAAAAAGTTCAAAATAATTTCACCATGATTTCTTCTTATTCTGTTAGGCCGCTTAAAGCTACCATTTAACCAGAATGTCAAAAAAAATATCACAGCCGACAGAAGAGATACTGTTTTGAATATTTTTTCTTCAACTTAATTGCGAGAAATCAATGCTTCGGGATTATATAACTTTAACAAAATGGATTTTATAATGAAATTAAATAAAAAGTTTTTTAATTAAAAGTAAGGAGCGACATTAAAACTTAAAACGGACAGAAATTATTCCGTATATGAAAGGGACTGTCCCCTCCTCAGCGCCTTGCTCTTAACGCTAAAGTTTTTTATTGTTTTAAAAAATAAAGTTGTGAGAAAGAGTCAAACTTTAGCGTAAAGAGTGAGGTGTTGAGGAGGGAACAAGCCCTTTAGTATACGGAATAATTTCTGTTCATTTTAAGTTTTAATGTTGCTTCTTACGTTCAATTAAAAAAACCTTTTTTTATTTAATTTCTGAACGTTTTTGAATTAATACAGCTTCGATTTTGGCTCACCGTACAAGAATAATTAAATCGAAATTTGCATATTAATTTTACTTTTTTTTACTAAACGGCTTTCTCGAAATTTTTTGGTCGTAACACACGAATTAACTTACGTAACAAACTTCTATATTCCTATATTTTTATTACGTATATTATGGAATTCATCCCCTAGTCAATACCTCTCTCTGTACGCTAAATTTCCAATTTTGTTCTAATTCTTTAAGCAGTTAAAATTATGTCCCAATTCTTTGAAAACAACTCCTGAAACACAATGGTCGTTTAAATAGAACAATAAGTAACATTTTTAAAAGTTCCAAAAAACCTTAGCGTAAAGAGCAAGGTAATGACTAGGGGGCGAACCTAATCATATGCGTAATAATTTCTGTTCGTTTTAACTTTTGATGTTGATCCTTACGTTCAGCTGAAAAAATAGTTTTTTTATTTAATTTTTGATTGTTTTTTAAATAAAGCTGGGGAATCTGTTGCCCCCTTCATAGCAATATCCCTTCCCCCATGAAAACTTCCTATATGGAAAGATTCTTCCACGTAACCCCCCACCCTACCCCCTAACTACCAGAAAATATCTCCTCTGAAAACTTCCGTATGCTTCCTAGTAACCAATACTATATGTAAACATTGGGCAAAGTTCATAACTTGCATTCCTTCCCCGGAATACCTTGGGGGATTAAGCAATCCTCAGAGACACATTTATTGTATTTTTCGACCATGCTGAACACAATGACAATCTAAAAATTTTGATCGTGTCACTTTGGGAAAAAAAAGCGTGGAAGGGGACCTAGTTATCCTCTGTTTTTTTTATCTCTTAAAAAGAGCTGTAGAACTTTTAATTTCCGTTTCAATGAGCCCTACCGCGATATTCTAAGAAAACTGGGTCGATACAATCACCCCTGGAAGAAACAAAACAAATAAATACTCATCCTTGATCTTTCTTCGGACAAAGATACAAAGTTCCACATTTTCACAGATAGAAGCTTGAAACGTGTATAGTAGGGTTCTCTGATACACTGAATCTGATGGTGCAATTTTCATTAAAGTTTATGACTTTTAGGGGGTATTTCCCCCTTTTATCAGAAATAAGGCAAATTTTTTCAGGCGCGTAACTTTTGATGGGTAAGACTAAACTTGGCGAAACTTATATATTTGAAATCAGCATAGAAATTTGATTCTTTTGATTTATATATTGGTATCAAATTTCATTTTTTAGAGTTTCGGTTACTATTGAGCCAGGTCGCTTCTTAATTACAGTTTGTTACCACAAACTGTTTAATAGTAAGTTTAAAGCCAGTCTTTTGACCTTTTTTATTCCCCAGGCAAAACCGATAGAAAGAATTATCATTTTCAAGTGTCCGAAGAAAGATGAAAATTGAAGTTGGAAGAAAAGTAATTATTATATTCATACGTGTATAAATAATGGCATCGGGGTGTCTTTTCACTTTATTTATCGGCCAATTATATGAACTGCTGTTATACAAAAAAAAAATGTTTTAGATTTGACAAAAAAATCCCAATGTGCCTTAAAATCCTACTAAAATCGTTTGAATTGTGCTGTCTAAACCTAAAATCAAGGAAAAGCCGACTCAAATAACATTAAGGAAAATAATATTTTTTCAGCAAAACATGTTCCCATCAGTCTTCCAAGGTATTTTCAAAGCCTTAAAAATAGGGAAGATAGGTGCTTTATAACACCCGCCTTTAGTATAATTCAGGTGCTGAATTCATTACCGGAAATTTCATTCTCCTAACTCATCTACTTTTCAAGATCAGAAGAAGACCCTGAACTAGAATTTTGCTCCAGATTATCCCTTAGTTAGTTACAAAATATAATTTTTGAAAATATAATGATTGAGGCCACACAATTTTTCAAAGCCGCCTCCCAATGCGGTCAGATATAACCCTAGGCTATAAGGTAAGACTCCCCAGTTTTGATCAAAATGTATTTTTCCTAAATAGGTATAGCAGGCTCCTAATTTTGGACAGAAAAAAAAATCAAACTACCGTGGATTTTCAGTCTAATATACATAAATTGATATTTATTCCTTAAAGTTTTTTTTTATAATTTTTTGTTTATTAGAGTTAAAAAAGTAAAAAAATTTAAAATGTATTTGTTTTCAGTAATGTGCAAGTTAAGTTCTGGTCTTGAGAAGGCATGAGGGTTTAAGAGCCAGGGAGGGTTTACAAATTTAAGAGTCAGGTGGAGCCTCACCATGAAAGGTGCAACAGCAGTCATAATATATCTTTATCTTAAGCAGCATATGGAAAGATCTCAACATCTCTTAATTAATGTATAAGATTTTTAAAAGAGTCTAAAGTCATACCAGCCCTGTCCTAGTATTCTTATTTCCTCTCTTTTCCTTATTATTCTTTCCTTCATTATTGGCCTCCCTATTGTCTCCTTTCCTTGCAAGACAGTAGGAGATGATTATCCAATATAAACATGAAACACTTCAAATTTGAAATAAGTCATGGTTGCAGGGCTAGCTGAAACCTAGTAAAGTAATAAAAATAAAAGGTTATTGTATTTGAGCATGTTTAGTGAAATTCTTCTTATTAACGATATTGTCTGAAAATGAATGATCCTTAATACCGTTGTCTGTCAATTAGGAAAAGTCACGACACTAATTACGGTGAGCTTTTAGCTCTTAGAAAACTTGTAATTGCCTCTTCCACTGGCACTGAGTTACTTAAGTGTTTAATATAACTTACACAATATTTAAAATTCATTTTATGAATTAATTAAATGGTTTGAAAATTGAATTTATGATCCGTTTTTTAATTTAAAAAAAATGTGGTTCTTTTTCCAGGAGGTTTTTGTTTTGTTTATTGTTTTGTCTTAAGCTTGCCCCCTTCCCTGTTTTACCCCCGGGGTGCTTCCACTCCTCTAAATCATGTTCTGCCATATTGTAAAGATTTTCAGTAGTATAAATAAATAGAGAAAACAAAATAAAGAAAAGAAAGAAACTAAAACTTAAATTTAGATGAACAAAAATCTAAGAGATCAAGGGAGAAAAAGATTAAGAGAAAATCCTCTCTTCTACAAGGGAAGGAAGAAATAAAAGTGAAAATCAACTGTCGAATGTATCTTAGTGCATAACATTGGATCTAAGTGCATAATATTGTGTTAAACTTCTTATATATTGGCCCCAAATCATATTATTGAGTTAGGAATAAAGTGAATACACCATTCAATGCCTTTTTTATGCTGATTACAAATATAATAAGCATTTCTATCAGAAATGATTTCAGCCTCCCCCCCCCCCCTATATAGGCTAAACCTAACCTAACCCTGAATTGGCATATATAGGGGGGGGGGCTGAAATTAATTTCCGATAGAAATGCTTATTATATTCGTAATCAGCATAAAAAAGGCATCAAATGATGTATTCACTTTAGTCCAAACTCAATAATATGATTTGGTAGATATTGACCTTTTTTGTAACAAGACATTTCTTAATGCAAAAAGAACCAGTTCCAAAAAACAAGAAGGCAAAATGGCTTATAACAAAGGCTGGTGAAAATTGTACCAGCTAGTTTTAACAACAACAAGAAGAATCTTTTTCTAAATTGACCATTCTTCTATTGTTGTCCCGTATTCTCACAGCCTAGGCTATATGTACATGTGGCCTATGTGAATTTCATTTTTATGCAAGCAAATCATTTGTTGGTTAAAATTTGTGGTAAATTTTCAAACCAACGATACTTTGAAGCCCAGTGCCCAAAGAACCCAAATTCATTAATACTTTAGCACCCAGAACCCACAGCTCCCAACTTGAAAATAAATACTGGCATTACTTCTTCTTCTTCTTCTATTTAACAGCAGGCGGGCTTTTCAGTAAAACTTATTTAGTCCTATTCCTTTTGCTTCACTCTGTGGGCTACAGAGCTACTGGCTTGATTGCCTCATATTTATTAGATATATTCAGATATCTTTCAGCAGATCTTTCGACTCTAGGAGTTCAAATATAAGATGATAGGTGTCGATTTCAATGCTCTGTGTGTAGGTATAGTTGGCTAGGCTCTTGGCTGATAGTGGGATTTTGTGGTGTTTGAAGTATTTTAACAGTTTACAAAGCAAGGTATGTTGTGCAGACGTCAGCATATTACATTCAAATAGGCAATGGTCAATTGTTTCATCATTCATAGTACAATGCCTGCAAAGAGGGGACAGGGGAATTGAACCACTTGAATTAGAAAGCTTATATGAGAATGCAAGGAAATTTAGTCCATTTGTTCCAGAACGAATTCTATGATAAATTTTAGAAAGATACTTATTGGGAAAGGTCGGAAAGGATAGGATTAATCTTATTAAAATTAATATCTGATAGCCTCCATCGGTAAATATCTCTAATTGGGATTGGTCTCCCCACTTGGCTGGTCAATATTTATAGCATTTTTTTGCTATTTCATCAACCTGATGATTACCACTTATGCCAGAGTGGCTAGAAATGTACTGAAAGTAAGTTTTTATGCCACTTGAAGCAAGATTATCAATAATACTTTGACAATGATAAGTGTCAATGTCCAACTTATATTGAGGAGCTGAGGCCAGCAACTCAAGGCTTGATAAAGAGTCGGAATAGATGATAATATTATTCGAATTTTCAATCAAAGGTTGGTTTTGCTTAAGGTGTTCTAATGCCATGATTATGGCATTTAACTCAGGAGACATTATAGATAAATTAATAAATAATCTCTCACCCATTGCAATTTTCAGGTGAGGAAGGAAAACACCACTTGCAACCTTCTTATTCATTTTTGACCCATCAAAAAATATTTGGAAGTGATTATTATAGGTAATTGTATTAAGTTCTGCAGATTTTTTCTGGACAAAAGCAATGGGGGTTAAATCTTTATTCCATTTTGAAAATTCAGTATTTATTATGGGAAATGACCAATTCCATGGAGGGGACTGGGGGAAAGTAGGTGCAATAGACTTTGCTCTTACAGGGAAGTTCTTTTGAATATTGGCATACTCATCTGCAATACCTCTATACATGGCTAGATTTCTTAACCAATTATGTAATGTGTGTGAGCTATTTGATTCAATTTTTGTAAGATGTTTTATCAAGAGAAAGCTACGTCTCTCCCTTATTGTTGTTAATCCACTCTCCATAAGCAGAAACTTGGTGCTTGTGGGTTTCCTAAGACCAAATATGAGACGTATTATATCATTTTGTGTTGTTTCAATTTTTTGCATCTGTGTCTTTGCACATGCACCATAGACAATGAGCCCATAGTCAATATGAGGTCTTATATGTGATTTATAAAACTGGAGTAAGGTTTTCTCCTTACAACCCCAGGGTGTGGAAAGAAGTCTTTTTAGTATATTTGCTTTTCTATAACATTTTTTTATTGTGTTTGAAATGTGGAGGTGGAAATTAAGTTTTTGGTCAAGCATGAGACCTAGGTAATTAATATTATTATCTTCTGGAATAGTTGTTTTATTTAGAGTTAGTTTTGCATTAACATGGTTTCGCTTCCGGTGAAATTGGATTATTTTTGACTTGGTGGGTGCAATGGGTAAATCTGAATGTTGAGAGAATTTTTCAAACTGGAAAAGTGACTTTTGCAGATTTGACTGTGCTATCTGAAAGGTGTTGCCAGATGACCATAGCACCAGATCATCAGCATATTGTAGATTCGTGTGGGGTAGGTTCATGTCCCAGAGATATAGGGCGAAAAGGAGGCAACTGAGGACTGCTCCCTGAGGTAGGCCTTTGGATATTGTCTTTTGGGGTGAAGAGGCTGAACCAACACAAACAATGAAACTTTGCACTTCTATTAAGGATTTAATAAAGGATACTAGCTTAGGAGGTACTCCAAGGTTTGCAAGTTTATTTAAAAGGATTTGGTGGTTCACATTGTCATAAGCTCCTTCAAAATATAGGAAAGCTGCCACTAGGATATTATTTTTTGAGAAAGATTCATTTATTGCATTTGTTAGCAAAATGAAAGCAGCTGTTGAGGAGTGGAATTTCCTGAATCCAGTTTGAGTGTGTGGGATGATGTTATTTTTCTCAACAAACCAGAGGAGTCTGTGATAAATCATTTTCTCCATTATTTTTCCCATCACAGGTGTAGTCATTATGGGCCTATAAGACTCAGGGTTATCTTTTGGTTTATTTTTTCTTTAGGATTGGTAGGAGGGACGAACATTTCCATATATTGGGGAACCTAGAGGATGCCCAAGCGTGATTATAACAATTTAGCAGTTCTTGTTTGTATGAAGGTGTGAGATTCTTTATCCATGTAGGGTGTATATTGTCATAGCTACTGCTAGTTTTGGACCTAATATGATGTATTGCATTATTCAATTCCTGGATTGAAAATGGATTAGCTATGTACTCGGATCCTGGGCGTGGTTGGTAACTAGGGTTCATAGGAATTGTGGACAGTTTGCTTTGATTATTTGATGTTAGCTTATTAACAAAAAGAGTTGCAAATAGGTTAGCCTTTTCATTATCATTGTCATAATGGGTATTATTATGTATAAGCTCATACAGGAGTGGGTTGGGAGAAGTCTTTTTCCCACATATGTGGCTTATGACTTTATGTATAATTGGCTCGTTTGTTTCTCTGGAGAGATTATTTGCAAAATTATTCCAGTATTTATTTTTAGCATCTATTATAGTCCTTTTTTAGATTAGATTCTGCTTGTAATTTTTTTTAATATGTAGTAGGTGTTGGTTTTCTTATGAATTCTGTCCTAGCTGCCTTTTTTATCCTCCATTTATTTAGGCACTCATTTGTCCACCATGCTTTAGGAATTTGTTTAGGGAATGTTTTCTTAGGTGTTGTCCTGGGGATAGCATGATTAGCTGTATTTATTAGTAAAGATGTCAACGCTTCAGCATGTGTGTCAACTGTTGTGTTAGAAATGCATGAACTTTGGGTGAAACTTGTAATTTCATTATTTAGCTTATTTTGGAAAATAGACCAATTTACTTTGGTGTTGATATATTTGGATGTATGAGATAAAGTTTTCAGCAGGTTCATTTAGGAAGCAAACTATAGCAAAGTGGTATGTACATAGACTATCAATTTTATTTATGTAAATTTTGTTCAAAAAATTAAAGACACAATTTGTAGGTCAATTGTGAAGAAATTGCCACTTTTGGGGTTGAAATAAGTATTCAGGTTTGGAGGGTAGCAACAGCTAAATCATTATTATTTGAAGTCATATGCTCAATAAATTTACCAGCTTTATTTGCTGGTTTATTCCCCCACAAAAGGCTGTGGGCATTGAAATCACCACAAATAATGATATTTTTTAACATATTAGAATTATTTATATAATTAAAGAAATCTTTGGCATCTGGGGTTTGGCCATTAGGGTTATAAAAGCTTATTATGTAGGTTTTTAAATTATTCAGCCAAACACTTATACCAATTACATCAACATCATTTTCAAAATCTGGAAAATTGATGCCACAAAATTTTATATATATTATTAACTAATAAAGCTACACCACCTCCTTCTCTCTCTGAAGATCTATCCTACCTCAGGATAGTATATCCCAGAGACTTAATTTGTTGGTTTTGGGTTAAATGAGTTTCCTGGAGGCAAGCAATATTAATGGAATTATTATTCATAAATGATATTAGTTCATTTAGCTTATTTTCTGTGAGTGATCTTACATTCCATTGGAGTATTGATAAATGTTGTGTTGTTGATTTATTCTTCATATGACTGTGTATCAATGTTCAGCTTTGTTAAAAGTAAAGCAAGATCTTTTTTTGCTTGAATGAGCATATCATCTGGGATGTAGATTTTTGCCAATTCTGCAATAATTTTTGTTTTCTGTAGTTGATGTATGTTCATGGCCTGAACTGCATTACAGTTTAGAATGAATAAGCATATATTTGGGGATTGCATTTTTGGTAGTGCATCCTGTTTGTTGGTTAAGGGATTGATTCCTGGTAGTGTTTCTGGTTTGTTTCTTCTTGGGGGGAGGGCCAGGCTGGCCTCATCTCACCGGACAAGGAGGCTTGTTGGCTTGGTGATTCCTTCTGATAGGGTTTTGAGCTAGGGCTTAGAAGATGGTGTTTTATATGGGTGCTTGATGCATTGGGGGCATTTGACATGGGGGTTTTAGTTGGTTTCATTACAGGCTTTATTTGGTATTGTTGGGCAGCATTTGCTTCCATTGCTGCAAAGGGGTATGGGATGGCCTTCTCTGTTGATATTTGGAGTGTTAGAGCTCTTTTCTTGTATGCAGGGCATAATGATTTATTTGTAGATTCATGTGGGCCTTTGCAATTGATGCATGTAGGCTGAGTGTTGTTGCAAGTTGTCAGCTCTTTAGGATGGAAAGATTTACAATTACTACACTCTTGGAGAATTTCATTGCATTTGTTTGTCGTGTGTCCCAGTTTGAAACACTTCTGACACTGAATAGGCTTAGGTTTGTATTCCTTGTGTGGTTTGATTTGCCCAAATAGGAATAATTTTTCTGGGATATCAATTTTATCCTTCAGTGTGAATAAGAAGGATCTACTAGTTTTTAGGCCATTAGAGTTAGATTTTGCAAGTTGTGTAACATCCTCAACTGGGATTGTGTTTCCAGCCCTATCTGAAAGGCCTTCTTTTAACTCCTGAGTAGATATCTCTGGGGGAACATTATAAACTACTATTTTTGTGGTGATTGTTTTGGGTTCCAATTAGATGCAATAATTGGGGTATTCAGAAGGGATTTAAGGTTAATTATTGTATCTGCTGATTTCTGATCTTTTACAGCTATTAGCAGAGATCCATCACGGTTAATGTTAAGAGAGAACATTGATTTTAGCAATTTAAAAATTGCAACTCTTATTGCAGTGATCATTTTTATTTTAAAGGGGGTAGTGGGACTAATTTTAAGGTAAATTCCTAAGTTTTGGAGGGAGGATCTTGGGCAGGGAGAGGGGAAATGCTCTTAATTGGGGAGATTTTTTCCTTTTTTACAACTTCTAGAGAGGACCTCTTGAAACCCATTATCATCACTTATGGTTACATTAGCCCCTACGCTTATCATTGTCCTATTCTCCGAATTGGACCTATCATTAGAACTTTGAGATAGGGTGCTTGACCAGCCAGGATAGATATCTTTCACTATGACACTTTCACTGGAATTTTATTTGGGATCTGGGGGGACTTTTTTTTTGGAGGACTTCAATCATTGCCTATTGGAAAAAGCTTTAAAAAGGTGTGCAGCACAAAAAATAAAACTAAAACAAGAAGGGAAAATAAATGATATCAAACCGTCTGCACTATACTATGGGGAGGATAAACACCACAGTATAGCCCTGAGGATGACTTGAGCAGAATTGGTTTAGTACAACTGCTGATTAGAAGAGATAATAATCACAAGAAAATATATTTCGATTTTCTTATAAGGTTGCTGTTGTATGTTTTTTTTCGACAAGTATTTTGGGCAATAGGTTGAATCAAGACTGGGCTGGGTAATTGGGCTGGGCATTACCTTTAGCACAGCAAATTTATAGTCCATTTCTTCTTTAAATAGCGATTTAAAAAAGTATCATATCTAAAGTTAGCAAATCACAGATGTTGCGGGCATACACAAAAGAATTCTACTATTCACAAAGATATATTCAATTTATGTCAGCAAGTGCATTGTGTCGGCAAGGTGAATATGGCAAAGAGAGATCATTTATCAATTACAGGAGAGGAGATTTGACTTCTGTTGGCAAACGCATTTCACAAAGAGGCATTTTGCGTGTTACAAATATTCGAGATATGTCATTCAGTGTTGGTTCCTGACAAATTAAAATGCTTGTATTACATACATGCAGGCTTTGGCCTTGCTTGGCCCCACTTGGGCTTATTATGCCATATACAATATTTTTAGTAAGTGAAAAACAATTTCCAAAGAATTTACCATAGAATGTAATAGGTGCCCCACTGATAAAAGACTGTGACTTTTTTATTTAACAAAACCAGTTGCCCAGCGCCCAAGAACCCAAACAAAGATAGATCATATCAAGTTACAGGAGGGGAGATTCGACTTCTGTCGGCAAACGCATTTCACAGAGACGTATCAAGTTACAGGAAAGATCAACTTTGGGTGTTACAAATATTCAAAATATTTCATTCAGTGTCAGGTCACATACACATATTATTATTAAATAAACACCAGATCGCATGGGATTTTGCGAGTTCGCGAGTTTCTTGCGCTTTTTCTTCTTTGCATCCAGTAAATGCGTTGATTTTGACGTTTGATTTCATTGAGATTTTGAGAATTGTTATTTCATGTTACAAGAAAAGACTTGGTGACAAGCTGAATTTGCGCTTCCACGGGTATGTTATTTTTATAAGATGCTTCTTTCTGATATTATTTTAGATGTAGAGATTTTAAGGGGAATTTGCACCAGGTTGGAATTGTCTAGAGTATCTTTCTGTTGGGGTGGGGGGTGGGGGGGGTTCCACGGGAGAAATTCTCTCAGGAAAATTTTCTCCGGGATCAACTTTATACTAGGAATGGGGTATTTGCGGGAAAAAATTTTGCACAGAGAAGGGGATTTTCTGCATGATTTAAAAACAAACAGATATTCTTTCATATGAAAATGCGCTACAAAAAAAAAAATTCATCCGAATTTGACCGCAAGAATTTTTCTTGGTGGAGGGGAGGGGACTATTTTACATGAGAAGAACTTTCCATGGAGGGGGAGCCGGATTTCCCGCCATTATTTCGTAACAATCAGAAATCAAATAAAAAAACATTTTTTTTTTTTCAGCTGAAAGTAAGGAGGAACACCAAAACTTGAAACGAACAGAAATTATTTCGTATATGAGAATGGGGGGGGGGGGCGCCCTCCTCAATACCTCGCTGTTTACGATGAAGTTTGTCTTTTTGCCAAAGTTCTTTAAAACTACTCATAAAACACAAGGGCCGTTTAATTGGAATAATAACCCTTTTAAAATATTCTAGAAAAGTCCAAATTTAGCGTAAAGAAAGAGGTATTGAGACAGCAGCAACCCCCCTCATGCAAGCAATGATTTCTGTTCGTTTTAAATTTTGATGTTGCTTCTTACTATCAGGTGAAAAAACTTTTTTTTAAATTTAATTATATACCAAAGATACATAATCATAAAAGAAATACATTAAAGAAATTAGTTAAAGGTTGTTCTGGGTACCCAGCTGACTGACCGTATTTCAAACAATAGGCCATACGAAAAACATGGTTCAATACTGCTCTCTAGGGCTATAATGAAAGAAAGGTTGAGGTGCCTAGGGCACGTTTTGCGGATGAAGGATGACAGATTACCGAAGATTGTTCTTTTCAGCCAACTGTCTAAGGCTAAGCGGAAAGCAGGTCGTCCTGGTCTGGGGTGGGAGGACGCCATAAGAAAAGTATTTAAAGGAAATGGGAACTTCGTGGGTGGGTGTAAAAAGGGAGGCTTTGAATAGATTGGGATGGAGGAGGAGCGTGCATAACTGTGTTGGCCTCAGGCGGCTTGGTGCTGCGGTGAGTTGTTAGTAGTAGTAGTAGCAGTAAAGATACATAAAAACAAGGTCAATGTTTAGCAATATAAAAGTGATTTATAAAAAAAACATGCAGACTACCCCCTTCCCTCTTTTGTGAATGAAGCTTATTCATTCTTCTAAAATGTTTTTGTCAAAGTTCGTGTATTTCCTTTAGCATTTAAAAATTACTACTATTGCCAATTCGTTTTTCAAAGAAGATTATCATCACAGCCCCTGTTAGGTCTTTGTGCCCGGGTTGTTTTTGCCACCAAAAATTGTTTCTGAGGGGCTCATATTTAGCAAGCTGTTTCATACGAGACCTGGTATTTATTTTAAATATGAATCTATGTTGGGTCCTGACAAATTAAAATGTGTGTATCACATACATGCGGACTTTGGCCTCGCTTGTGCTTATTATGCCACATACAGCGTTTTTATTAAGTGAAAACAATGTCCCGAAGATTTACCATAAAATGCAATATGTGCCCCATTGTTACAGGACTTTGTGACTTTTTTATTTAACAAAACCAGTTTTTTTTTAGTGCCCAAGTAATAAAATTCCATGTGTAAGGCCAAAGAATTAGAACGAGGTTCCTTTTCATGTCAAAACTGAGAGTGCTCTCATCAGACAGATGAAACACTTCAAACGAGATGTCACTCGACAAAATTCGGAGCACAAACTCAATTAGTTTAGAACCGAGGCGATTTTCAGGGGTCACATACTTTTTGAGGGATTAAACCATGTCTGCTTGACTAGTAGCTCATTTGAAAGCCCATTTATCGCTGATTCATAGTATATATGTTTTACCACGTTTAAGAGTCTTGAATTCAATTTTTTTCCCAAATAGAGTTTTTCTAAATAATTCAAAATGCTTGTATTACAAAAAGCGGGCGTTGGCCTTTTTTTGGCTTTTTATACCATATACAGTGCCCCATTATTACAGCTCTTTCTGACTTTCTCATTTAATGAAATTATTTTTTTTTATAATAAAAAAATAAATAAAACAATTAAATAAACCAATTTTTTTCAACTGAAAGTAAAGCGCAACATTGAAACTCGATACAAACAGAAATTATTTTATATATGAATGGGTTGTCTCCTTCCTTCATATGTTGCTCTTTGCGCTAAAGTTTATCGCAATTTTTAAAAACCCTCCTACTCATATTAAACGGCCTTGTGTTTTTTTATGAGTCGTTCTTTAAAAAAAATTGGACAAACGGTCAAACTTCAGCACAAGGAGCAGGGTATTGAAGAGGGCGGAAAACCCTTTCATATATATAGTTTCAATAACGCTCCTTACCATTTCTAAGTGTTTTTTTTGAATAATGTCGTATTCGGAATAATTTCTGTTCATCTTGAGTTTCAATAACGCTCCTTACCATTTCTAAGTGTTTTTTTGAATAATGTCGGTAATTCTGGCCCACCCAGTATGAAAAATTCCTCTCCTCACGGGAATATTTCTCTGTGGAAAGTCCCTCCCATAAAAAAAAACCTTAAAATTCTTTCCGGACAGTTCTAAGTTTTTGCTGAAAATCCACCTTCCCCTCCGCAAAATTTTTTTTTGTCGCAAGAAGTTTTTTGAAGTTTCAGCCTGAAATGAGCTTGAGAAAAGGGCTTGAGGAAAACAATGTGCCCTATCCATACGGGGCTCGTGGGGGCGAGCCCCACACCTGATTATCGAAAAAAAAACAGTTTAAGGGGAAACCACCCTCCAAAAGTCGACAGGAATGCCCTCCTCCGGGAGGGCATTCCTGCTATTCTTTTGAAACTAGGTGATTATGGCCTTTACTCAGTTCAAGGGTTAAACATATACAGTGACACTGTAGTAATAAGAATTTGTACGTTAGGGGGAATTTATAGTTGTTTAATCTGTCTCCGACAATCTAATGTCAAATCTTTAATTGCTTATTCTTCTGTATATATATATCATATATTATATATATTATATATATATAATATATATATATATATATAGTAGATATATATATATATCTTATATAAATATTATATACTCATATGTCATTTGTTATTTTAGCTATACTGGCATCTGGCTATCACCTTAATATTAGATCAATTTTAATGATGGTTTCTCATGGGATCTGGTCTTCTGGGTCATTTTATTTGAGCTATTTATTCTACACGCGGATTTGAAGTCGTAGTTTCTTGGAGCTAAAGGAGAGTATTTCTGACAGTATTGTTATATTTTGTGTTAGGTTACATGTTACTGATCATTAGAGCGGCGGCTATGTGTTGTTCATTTACATTATTCACATTAGATGAGGTTTATTTATTAAAGATATCTTTATTATATTTAGATTATCAAATGTGTTCAGACTGATTAGGTATATCATTCATCTTTTTAGTGCTCCTTATTTCTTCTCAAGTGGTAATCTATTCTCTTATTATATGAGCGAGGAGGTTTTTATAGGTCGTTTCATATATATATATATTGTTAGGATTTATTTTATCCATGATTTTGCTAATTGTTTCATCAGACGGACTGAGATTAATACTAGGTTGGGACGGGCTCGGTATTAATTCTTACCTTCTAATTATATTTTACAAAAACTATGCTTCCTCTTCTAGAGGAATAATCACAGTTCTAAGAAACCGGGTAGGAGGCGTATTAATTTTATGATCGTTGGGGTTAATATTTTATTCAAAAATTTGGGATTATGTATTTTTGAGATGCTTTTCTTCATCAATCATAGTTTCTTTATTGTATCTTCCTTTACCAAGAGAGCTCAGCTTCCCTTTTCTGCATGACTACCTGCAGCCATGGCAGCTCCTACACCTGTTTCCTCGTTGGTTCATTCCTCTACATTAGTAACCGCTGGGATTTACTTAATAATTCGTCTGTCACCTTCGTTCGAGAGAGGGGGGTGTCTTCTTCTTATTATTGCAGGAGCCGTGACTTCATTTTTTTCGGGATTAGCTGCATTTGGGGAGAATGATTTAAAACAAGTAATTGCATTATCTACGCTGTCAATTAGGGGTGATGATATTCTCTCTAGGGTTAGGGCTAACACTATTATGTTATTTCCATTTATTTGCTCACGCACTTTTCAAGGCTCTCCTTTTTATATGTTCGGGGGTAGTAATTCATTCATTAGGTGTACAGGATATGCGTCGGATATGGGGGGGGGGGGGTGTTTTCTAAAATACTTCCCAATACAAGCCATATTATTTTGGTATGCTCTTAAGATTAATAGGATTTCCATTCTTATCGGGCTTTTTTCTCAAAGGACTTAATCATTGAATCTTCAGAAGAATCATTCATAGTTATTTCCAGCATCCTTATATTAATTTCATGTCTCTTGACGAGAGTTTACTCATCTCGAATTGCCCTAATATGCCTTTGTTCATATAATTACAATCTGAGTTGTCAATATAGGGATGAAGAGGGGGACTATCTAATCCCCCTCTTTATTCTTTATTGGGGGGCCGTTTTAGGGGGTTATTTGTTTTATGGGGGGTTTTTAGGGTACATAAGACTTATTTTAGGGGGATTTGAAAAAAATTATACTTTTATCTTTCGTAGGGGTGGGGGTCATATTACCTTACTTTATTAAATTATATAGTTTCAATTTAAGACACTGTCTAGGGAGCATATTTTTTTCGCCATTCATTACAGGGTATATGGGTTCAACCCCTTGCGTGTGGGGGAAATTCTTTTCTATGAGGGGGAACAGAGATGGGTAGAAGAAATAGGCCCATCCCTGGTTTATGAGAATAGATTGTGGGGGTCATCTTTATTTTCATTCTTGTCATCCTCTTCATATAAGGTGATTATTTTAGGTTCTTTGCTGTCTTTACTAGTCATTTATTTCCTTAGCTTAGCAAGAGCACAGCACCGAAGATGTTGAGGTGGATTATTCCTGGAAATATTTAAAAGACATATGTCTGTCTATACATTGAAAATGTATTGTATTATCTATACTACATAAATAGGCAACGAGTAGAATTTAACTATCCGTCGCAGAGTTAGCAGCTCCCTTCTTTCTTCCTGCCTCTTAGCAGGGTTATCCCTTGCTCTCCAGTAGCAATGAAGCGCTATTTATTAGCTTCTGCTAAAGAGTGAGGGCCAATAGGCCTAAATTCAGGTCGAAACTGGATTTGATATATCAATTCTTACTCTGAGAGAAGGAATATCCTCTTTTAGGGTGCTAACCCAATGTTCTATTTAAACTATTCTCCTTATAGGGTTGTCTCATAGGGCCATTATTTACTTAATTCCTCTAAGGGCGCCTTCTTTTCATTCATAAAGCAGTCCGATGGTGAGGACAAAAGAAAAGAAAACACCTAGGTAGGTTCTTATAATTGAGACATTTAGAAATACTACTGGTAGAAGAAGGGTAATCTTTACATCAAAAATAAGAAAAACTAAAGTAATTACGAAGAATCGAATGGAGAAGGGGGTGCGAGAAGAATTTAACGGGTCAAAGCCGCATTCAAAAGGAGAGCTCTTTTCACGATCAAGAGAGGTTTTTTCATTTACTATGGCCCCTAGGGCTAACATGGTAAAAACAATAATTAAAATTCTCAATCAAACTAAAAGAATTATCTTTCCCTACCAGGTTCTCTTGATTGGAAGTCAAGTATAATATCTATACTAGAAAGATCCTATTCTGCTCATCAGTAAATAGAGAGATAAAGAAATAACCAAACAACGTCCACGAAGTGTCAGTATCAAGCCGCAGCTTCAAACCCGAAACGATGTTGAGGGGAGAAGTAGCACTTAGCATGACGCATTGCACAAACTACAAGAAAAACAGTACCAATAAGTACATGAAGGCCATGAAAGCCTGTTGCTAGAAAAAATGTAGATTCATAAATTCTATCTGCGATAGTGAAAGAGGATTCTATATATTCTAATCCTTGCAGTAATGAGAAGTACACCCCTACAAGAATAGTCAGTAAAAGTCCTTGTAGACATTGATCAAAATTATTCTCTATAAGTGCATGGTGGGCTCAAGTTACCGTCACTCCTGAAGCTAAAAGAATTCTTGTGTTAAGCAAAGGTACTTGAAATGGGTTAAATCTTTCTACCCTGATTGGTGGCCATAGAGCTCCAACTTCAATATTCGGTGACAAACTTCTATGAAAAAACTTTAAAAGGAAGGATACAAAAAAGAAAATCTCAGAAATGATAAAGAGGATTATTCCCCATCGTTGGCCGAAGCCAACTTTACTTGAATGTATTCCTTGGAAAGTAGCTTCTCGTGAGACATCGCAACAACATTGATTGGAGACGATTATAACTGTAATTAATTCCGTGAGAAATAATACTCTGTCAAAAGAGTGAAATCATTTGACAAGACCTGAAGTCATCACAAAGGCTCCCATGCCTGTGGCCAAGGGCCATGGTCTAACGTTAACTAAATGATAGGGGTGATTTAATTGATTCATTATTCTCTTGCATAGAAAGTTATCAAAGTCATAAAAACATAGGATTGGATGACAGCGACAGAGAATTCTAGCACTAAAAGAACAATTTGCACAAATACTACGACTATAGTGACATAAATATTTTCTACGGTGCCTTGGCTTCCTAGAAGAGTTAGAAGGAGGTGGCCGGCAATTATGTTGGCTGCGAGTCGCACTGAGAGAGTAATAGGCCGAATAAGGTTTCTAATAATTTCAATTAGCACCATAAAGGGTAAGAGGGGTGCTGGTGTTCCTAGGGGGACGAGGTGGGCCAAGGCACTTAGAGTCTCACTTTTTCCACCAAAAATGTTTTTCAAAGTAAAGTTAAGAACTCCATTAAACCAAAAATTGGCAAAAATAAACCCAATAACCTACCATGCGTGAAACTACCACAAAGAAGCATCGATAAATGAATGAAACCTAAAACGAACAGAAATTACAATAATTAGCCGAGTCAAACTCAAAACGAGCAGAAGTTAACATAGGTTGGGCTCAAAACCGCTATGCCATCCAAAGGCCAGAACATAATTTTCACTTTACTGAAAAAAATATAAATGTTTTTACTTTTATAATTTTAATAAATCAAATAATATTAACATTTGAATTATTAAATATCAGTATATGTATATTAAACTGACAATGCACACTCATTTGTATTTTTTTTCAGTAAAGTGCAAATTATGTTCTGGCCTTGGGAAGGCATAGGGGTTTTGAGCCCAACTTATGTTTATTTCTGCTCGTTTTGAGTTTGAATCGGTTATTTAGTGTAATTTCTGCTCGTTTTGGGTTTCATTTATTTATCGATGCTGATTTGTGGTAGTTTCAAGCTGGGCAGATTATTTGATTTTATTTTTGCTCATTTTTTATTTAATAGAGTTCTTTACTTTTCTTCAACAAATTTATTTTGCAGAATTTTTTTTTTTTTTAATTAATTTAAAAAAAAGAGCTTAATCACATTAAATACAACGTTTCTTTGAGACAGTCAGAGCAAAAGCCTTAACAACTAAGTCAGAAATTCATTTTCCCCTCCCAAACAAAATACTATTTTGACCACCAATTATTGTACGGTCGCTATTTGTAAACATGAAGATACCTTACTGAGCGCATAAAGTTGAATTATAATTTAACCGATAATAACATAATATTAGTATTGACATTCTTGATTGAAAAGCAAAAAGATTAAATTTATTTTAAGCTCTAAATTATTTTCTACAGAATCTCAAATCTAGATATGTTTTTTTCGATTTTTGACCAGTCTTCTGTGAAGAACAGACATTTTAGTTTTGGTTCGCTAATCACAAATAAAGGTAATTTAAGTCAGCAGAAATTATAGCAGTTATAAGACTGGCTTATCAATTTATTTTGAATTTGATCAAAATGACTATAATTTTGCCTGAAATCATAACAATAACAATTAAAAAAAATCAATAGTTCTTAGCCTATTTTACCATGACCTTCTAAGACTGACTGAGGAAACAGAAACGTCTCCGTGTCTATTTTGCTACGTAGCCTGCGTCAATAACTTTCTAAACATAAAGTTTAGCCTCCATCCCCTAATATACAGAAGGATTCATGGTTTTTAAATCTTATTACCGCTCTGTGCTTCCATTTCAAAATCTTGATTTCCTTTTATTTTAGCACATAATAATTTATTTTGGCACTCTTTCATAAATTTTACTAGGACGCAGAATAAAAGAGTAAAAAACATTATCCCATCACCCAATGATTTTTTTCTTTTGAGTTCTGGAAAAAAATCAGCTTTCTATTTGAAAAATTTATCTTTTTGATTCGCATTATTTTGAGCCTCTACAATAAATCTTGGATGTTATCCATATTCCCTCCCCACCTATCAATATCTGCAATTGGAAATGGTACTGTAAGCGTTTACTTGGCAGAGATAATATGTATCGTGTTTTATTCTTCTATTTCCTTATCTTTCCTTTTTTTTTATCAAACAGTCCTTGGTGATTTGGTAACTGTACTTTTTTATCCTTGCTGGACTTAATCTTCTTTTGTGATTATTAAATAAATAAACAAGTTTTTTTTAACTGAAAGTAAGGAGCGACATTAAAACTTAAAACAAACAGAAATTATTCCGTAAGGAAGCCACTCCAATTTCCAATCAAATGAGCCCTTTTTGAAGTTTCTACGACAACTCCTTCGATACGAAGTGCCCTTGTATGGAACGAATAAAATAACACATTGTGCCAACATCATTCTTTACTTAAGCAGCGTGATTGCGCTGCCTAAGATTAAAAAAATATAGAATCAGTTTAACAACTGTCACTTCAAACCACGTGTAGCAGTTAAAGATGTAGCATTATAGGTTTTGTCAAAATGATATTTATCAGTCACTAGCTGCAATTAAGACACTGAATTGTACGGTTTAATTCCTTTTCTGGATCTCACGTGAGCTTTAACATAATTGAAATCTCTTGGATCTTCGACAGTATACTAAACATTTTTTTCATGATAAGGCATAGTTAAGAGAGAGAGAGAGAGAGAGAGAGAGAGAGAGAGAGAGAGAGAGAGAGAGAGAGAGAGAGAGAGAGAGAGAGAGAGAGAGAGAGAGAGAGAGAGAGAGAGAGAGAGAGAGAGAGAGAGAGAGAGAGAGAGAGAGAGAGAGAGAGAGAGAGAGAGAGAGAGAGAGAGAGAGAGAGAGAGAGAGAGAGAGAGAGAGAGAGAGAGAGAGAGAGAGAGAGAGAGAGAGAGAGAGAGAGAGAGAGAGAGAGAGAGAGAGAGAGAGAGAGAGAGAGAGAGAGAGAGAGAGAGAGAGAGAGAGAGAGAGAGAGAGAGAGAGAGAGAGAGAGAGAGAGAGAGAGAGAGAGAGAGAGAGAGAGAGAGAGAGAGAGAGAGAGAGAGAGAGAGAGAGAGAGAGAGAAAGAGAGAGATGAAGAGAGAGAGAGAGAGAGAGAAAATTAATTATTAACCAAAATAACGCTCACATAATCTTTCAACAATCATCAGCGAAACCCGTCTCTGTGTGTTTCATCTCTGTTTGTGTGTCGTCTCTGTGTGTGTGTCGTCTCTGTGCGTTTGTTGTCTCTATGTGTTTGTCGTCTCTGTGTGTGTGTGTCATCTCTGTGTTTGTGTCGTCTGTGTGTGCTTGTCATTTGTGTGTGTATGTGTCGTCTCTGTGTTCGTCTCATCTCTGTTTGTGTGTCGTCTCTGTGTTTGTGTCGTCTCTATATGTGTGTCGTCTGTGTGTGTGTCGTCTCTGTGCATGTGTCGTCTCTATTTGTTTGTCGTCTCTGTGTGTTTGTCGTCTCCGTTTGTGTTTTGTCTCTGTGTGTGTGTCGTCTCTGTGTGTTTGTCGTCTCTGTGTGTGCGTCGTGTCTTTGTGTGTGTCGTTTCTGTGTGTTAATCGTCTCTGTGTGTGTCATCTCTGTGTGTGTGTGCCGTGTCTGTGATTGTGTCGTCTCTGTTTGCGTTTTGGCACTGTATCTGTGTAGTCTCTGTGGTTGTGTGTCGTCTCTCTGTGTGTGTCGTCTCTGTGTGTGTTTCGTCTCTGTGCGTGTGTGTCGTCTCTATGTGTCTGTCGTCTCTGTGTGTGTGTCGTCTCTGTATGTTAGTCGTCTCTGTCTGTTTGTCGTGTCTGTGTGTGTGTCGGCTCTGTGTTTGTGTAATCTTTGTGTGTGTGTCATCTCTATGTGTGTGTCGTCGCTGTGAGTGTGTCGTCTCTTTGTGTGTGTCGTTGGTGTGTGTGTGTGTGTGTGTGTGTGTGTGTCGTCTCTGTTTGTGTGTCGTCTCTGTGTTTGTGTCATCTGTGTGTTTGTGTCGTCTTTGTGTTTGTGTTGTCTCTCTGCGTGTGTCCTCTCTATGTGTGTGTTGTCTGTGTTTGTTTTTCGTCTCTGTGTGTGTAACGTCTCTGTGTGTGTGTCGTCTCTGTATGTGTGTTTCCTCTGTGTGTCTGTCGTTTCTGTGTGTGTGTCGTCTCTGTGTGTCTGTCGTCTTTATATTTGTGTCGTTTCTATGTTTGTGTCGTCTCTGTGTGCGTGTCGTGTCTGTGCGAGTGTCGTCTCTATATGTTTTGTCGTTTCTCTGTGTGTGTCGTCTCTGTGTTTGTGTCGTCTTAGTGTGTGCGTCGTCTTAGTGTGTGTTTCGTCTCTGTGTTTGTTTCGTCTCTGTGTGTGTGTCGTCTCTCTGTGTTTGTCGTCTCTGTGTGTGTTTGGTCTCTGTTTGTGTGTCGTCTCTGTGTGTGTGTCGTCTCTGTCACGACACACACTCAGAAACGACACACACATAGAGACGACACACAAATAGAGACGACACACAAAAAGAGACGACACGCACAGAATGACGATACACACACAGAGACGACACATACACACAGAGACGAAACACAGACACAGAGACGACACACAAACACAGAAGAAACACATATAGAGATGACACAAACACAGAGATGACACACACAGAGAGACGACACACACACAGAGAAGACACATACAGACAGACGACACACACACACAGAGATGACACACACACAGAGACGACACAAACACAGAGACGAATCACACACAGGGGGACGACACAAACATAAAGACGACACACGCAAAGAGGCGACACACACACAGAAACAATACACACACAGACGACACACACACACAGACGACACCCATATAGAGATGACACACGCATAGAGACGACACACACATAGAAACGATACACACAGAGGGACAGCATAAACACCGAGACGAAACACACACAAAGACGAAACACGCAGAGAGACGACACAAACACAGAGAAGCAACACGCACAGAGACGACACACGCACAGAGACGAAAAACACACAGAGATGAAACAGACACAGAGACAACACTCAAAAAGAGACAACACACACATAGAGACGAGACACGCACAGAAATGAAACATACAGAGAGAAAACACACACACAGAGACGACATAAAAACAGAGACGACACACACACAAACACGAGACGCACACAGAGACGACACACACTCAGAGACGACACACACACAGAGACGACACTCATACAGAGACGACAAACACAAAGAGACGACAAACACATAGAGACAAAAAACAGACAAAGACGACACACACGCAGAGACGACACACACACAGAGACGACACACAGACAGAAACGACACAAACATAGAGACGGCACACGCATAGAGACAAAACTCACACAGAGACGACACACACACGCACAGACGACACAAACACAGAGAAGACACACAAACAGACGACACAAACAGAGACGACCTACACACAGAGACGAATAACACACAGATACGACACACAAAAAGAAACGACACACACATAGAGATGACACACGCACAGACACGACACACACACAGAGACGACAAACACACAGAGATGACATACAAACAGAGACGACACACATAGAGAGACGACACATAAACAAAGACGACACACGCAGAGAGAAGACACAATCACAGATACGACACACACACAGAGACGACATACACATAGAGACGACACAATCATAGAGACAGCACACGCACAGAGACGACACACACACACAAACAACACACGCACAGAGACAATACAAACACAGAGACGACAAACATACATTGAGACGACACACACAGAGACTACCCACACGCAGAGACGACACACACACAGAGACGATACACACAAATTTCAAGTTATGTTCTGAAGTTTTCCGTAGACGATAAGAAAAGTTATGCTTCGATTCTGAATTTTCTCAATAAAGAGAATAAAAATTTTAAGTTATGTTCTTAGTTTTTCCAAAGAAGATAGGAAAAAGCTATAGTTCGATTCTGAATAAAGAAACGTTCAAATTCTCTTCTCAATTTCCTCAAAGAAGAGAAAAAGGTTAGAGTTCAATTCTATTTTTTTCCAAGGAAAATAAAAAAAGTTCCACTTCAGTTCTGAATTTTCTCAAAGACGAGAAAAAAAATTTAAGTTTTGCTCTAAAATTTTTCGTAGAAGATAGAAAAAGGTTTTATTTCAATTCTGAATTTTTCTCCAAGAAGAAAAAAGTTCCACTTTAATTCTGAGTTCTCTCAAAGAAGTGAAGAAATGTTCTCTTCTGAATTTTATAAAAGAAAAGAAAAATGGTTACAGTTCAATTATAAATTTTTCCAAAGAATAAAAAAAAAGTTCCACTTCAGTTCTGAATTTTCTCAAAGAAGACAAAAAAATTTCAGGTTGTGTTCTGAATTTATCCCTTGAAGATACAAAAAGTTATATATTGATCCTGAATTTTTCCCAAGAAGAGAAATATTCTTAGTTTAATTCTAAGTTTTCTCAAAGAAATGAAGAAAAGTTCAACTTCTCTTCTAAATTTTCTCAAAGAAGAGATACAAGTTATAGTTCAATTCTAATTTTTCCCAAAGAAATAAAAAAGAAGTTCTGTAATAAAGAATTTGAGTTCTGTATTTTCTCAAAGACGAGAAAAAAATTCCATAGAAGATAGAAAAAGTCATACTTCGATTATGATTTTTTCCCCAAGATGAGAAAAAATTCCACTTTAATTCTGAGTTTTCTCAAAGAAGAGAAAAAAAAGTTCAAGCTCTCCTCTGATATTTTCCCAAAGAAGAGAAAAAGCTCCAGTTAAATTCTGAGTCTTCTCAAAGAATTAAACGAAAGTTCAAGTTTTGTTCTCAATTTTATCTATAGAAGATAGATAAAAGTAATACTTCGATTCTGAATTTTGTCAATGAAAAGAATAACAATTTCAAGGTTGGGTTCTGAAATTTTCTGTTGACGATGAAAAAGTTATACTTCGATTCTGAAGGAAGAAAATTTGTTCTCTTCTGAATTTTCTCAAAGGAGAGAAAAAAGTCACAGTTCAATTCTAATTCTTTCCGAAAGTTGTACTTAGATTTTGATTTTTTTTTCCTAGCAGAGAAATGTTTCAACTTTAATTCTGAGTTTTCTCAAAGAATTGAAGAAATTTTCAAGTTCTCTTCTGAATTTTCTAAAAGAAAAGAAAAAAAAGGTTACAGTTCAATTCTAAATTTTTCCAAAAAAGAGAAAAAAATTCCTCTTCAGTTTTTGAATTTTTTCTAAAAAGAGAAAAAAATTTCAAGTTGTGTTTTGAATTTTTCCGTAGAAGATATAAAAAGTTATATATTGATCCTGAATTTTTCCGAAAGAAGAGAAAAATTTCTATTTTAATTCTGAGTTTTCTCAAAGAAATGAAGAAAAGTTCAAGTTCTCTTCTAAATTTTTCCCAAAGAAGGAAGAGTCCAACTTTAAATTCTGAGATTTCTCAAAAAATGAAGAAAAGTTCAAGTTCTCTTCTAAATTTTGTCAAGAAGAGAAAAAAAAATTACAGTTCAGTTCTAATTTTTTCCAAAGAAATAAAAAAGAAGTTCAATTTCAGTTCCATATTTTCTCAAAGATGAGAAAAAAAATTCCTTAGAAGATAGAAAAAGTTATACTTTGATTAGGAATTTTTCCCCAAGAAGAAACAAAATTTGACTTTAATTCTGAGTTTTCTCAAAAAACTGAAAAAAACTTCAATTTCTCTCTTCGAAATTTTTCCCAAAGAAGAGAAAAAGTTCCAGTTTAATTTTGAGTCTTCAGAAAGAAGTGAAGAAAAGTTCACGTTCTGTTCTGAATTTTTCCAAAGAAGATAGAAAAAGTAATACTTCTATTCTGACTTTTCTCATTGAAGGGAATAAAAACTTCAAGTTATGTTTCTGAAATTTTCTGTAGACGATATGAAAAGTCATGCTTTGATTTTAAATGAAGAAAAGTTCAAGTTTTCTTCTGAATTTTCTCAAAGGAGAGAAAAAAGTCTCATTTCAATTCTAATGTTTTCCAATAGTTCTCTTCGATTCTGAATTTTTCTCCAAGAAGAGAATAAGTTCCACTATAATTCTGAGATTTTTCAAAGAAGTGGAGAAATGTTCAAGTTGTCTTCTGAATGTTCTTAAAGAAAAGAAAAAGAAGAAATTTATCAAAAAAAGAGAAAAATTTCCACTTCAGTTATGACTTTCTCAAAGAAGAGAAAAATTTCAAGTGTTGTTCTAAATTTTATTAGAACATAAATAAAAGTTATACTTCAATTCTGAATTTTTCCCCAAGAAGAAAAAAAAGTTTCCCTTTAATTCTGTGTTTTCTCAAAGAATAGAGTTCCACTAATACAGATGCATAAATAGAAAAATAATAAAAAAAAAGTTGAATAGATTCCAAAATTCGAAGTCTGAAAAAAGGAAAGTTTTCTACAAACATTATTTTTCTAATAGTAAAAGTCACGAATAACACATCTATATCATTCTCATATTGTATTCAAAACATATTAAATTTGATTTTTTTTTTTTTTAAGTATATATTTCACGTAATTCTAAGAAATGTGAAAAAAAGTGGAAAAAATTTCTATGTTAAAATATAAAAAAATAGTTCAAAATAAATCACATAAATCAAAAAATTTAAGACTAAAAAAAAATTAAAAACACCATTTCAAAAAAAAAGTTTGGGGGATGGGTCTCGGAGGGAAGGGGGAGGGGGAGATGGGTTTATTGGGGAGGGTTGAGGGATGGGATGGAGGGACGGTCCCGGGACTTGAGGTCCTGGAGCGAGGACATGGAGCCCAACCATCAGAAGAAATTGTCTGTTGAGTATGCATCTCAAATCTTCATGGTATGCACATTCTCAGGAGTTTGCCATAAATAATGCCCCGAAACAGATCACTGTTAATACCTACCAAAAAATCCAATTGATAATAGAATATGCAAATAACTTGTTACGATATTGTGACGCTTAACATCAGTTGTTTAATGTCCCGGAAACACATTGAATGTATTTCTAAAATCAAAATATTTTCTATGGTTTGTTGGCTCAGCCGAGTAACGTCTCTTTCTTTTACCTTAGGAAATCATGGGTCTCAAATTCGATTCCTACATCAAACACAAATTTCATGAAATCAATGGGAAGTTGCTTAGAATACGAAAAATGTATCGATGGAAAAGTAAAAATAACATTATTAGAGTACAAAATAAGACATCAATACACAAGAACATCCCTATCATAATATCCATACATCCATACAATAAATCATCAAATAAAACACCAATACAATAAACAATAAAAATCCATGCATCCATACACATAAAACATCCATACAATAAAACATCAAATAAAAACCAATATAATGAAAAATAAAAATACATACATCAATGCAAATGAAACGTCCATCATAGGCAGCGCAATAGTGCTGCCTAAGTAAAGAACGATGTGGGGGCACAAAGTTTTTATTTATTTTTTCCTCCATAACCGGGCATTTCGTTTCGAAGGAGTTGTCGTAGAAACTTCGAAAAGGGCTCATTCGATTGGAAATTGGAGTAGCTAGTGCCCTTTTTAATAGTCAAAACTGATTGGAGGACAACTAGCCCCCCCCCCCCCCCCACGCCCATTATTCCCCCAAACACATCTAATCAAAATTTTGAGATAGCCATTTTGTTCAACGTAGTTGATTTCAAGATAGAAAATATTTTTTTCAGGAGGGCACTCCCCCACAACCTTCGGATCAAGGGATTTAAGTTATGCCATGAGGGCATATAAAAAAGAAGTTGCCACAATGTATAATTTATCATTTTTTCAATTTAGAGCAAGGCACTTCGTATCAAAGAAGTTGTCGTAGAAACTTCAAAAAGGGCTCATTAAATTGGAAATTGGAGTGGCTTGTGCCCTTTTTAATAGTCGAAGGTGATTGTAAGGCAGCTAACACCCCTTCCCCGCCCATTATTTTCTGAAACACATCCAATCAAAATTTTGAGATAGCCATTTGTTGTTTTGCGTAGTTTATTTCCAGATAGAAATTCTGTTTTTGAGTAAGACACACCCCCACAGCCTTAAGGGCAAAGGTTGTAAGTTATGCCCTTAGGGCATATAACATTTTTGTGGAAGGCGTTGTCGTAGAAACTTCAAAACAGGCTCATTCGATTGGAAATTCCAAGGGCTAGTGCCCTTTTTAATAGTCGAAAGTGATTGGAGGGCAACTATCCCCACCCCACGCCCATCATTCCCCCAAACACATCCAATCAAGATTTTGAGATAACTCTTTTGTTCAGCGTAGTTGGTTTCCAGATAAAAATATGTTTTTGAGAGGGACACTCCCCCACAACCCTTAGGTCAAGGGTTTTAAGTTATGCCCTGGGGTCATAACTTACAACCCCCAATGTTTTTATAGAAGGCGTTGTCGTAGAAACCTAAAAAAAAAGGCTCATTCGATTGAAAGTCAAAGGCTAGTGCCCTTTTTCACAGTCAAAAGTGATTTGAAGGAAACTAACACCCCTTCCTCACCACAATTTCTCCAAACACATCCAATAAAAATTTTGAGATAGCCAATTTGTCCCACGACGTTCAAAGTTCAGGAAATTATACCTTTGAGCAGGAAACTCCCCCCACAGTCTTCAGGGCATGGGTTATAAATTATGCCCTGGGGGCATATAAGGATTTTATTTAAATCTTTGTCGTAAAAACTTGGAAAAAGGCTCATTCGATTTGAATTCAAAGGGCTAGAACCCTTTTTAATAGTCAAAAGTGATTTGAGGGTTACTAACCCCCCTCTCACCCCCACCTTTTCCCCAAACACATCCAATCAAAAATTTTAGATAGCCATTTTATTCAACGTAGTTGAAAGTTTTGGAAGCTAGGTCTTCAAGGATGACAACCCTTCCCCCCAAAGCCCTCAGGGCAATGGTTGTAGTTTATGCCATGGGAGCATATGAAGTTTTTATTGAAAGCGTTGTCGTAGAAACTATAAAAAGGACTCATTCAATTGGAAATTGATAGGGCTAGTAATTTATTGAAAATGGTTGGATAGCGACTAACGCCCTTCTCATGCCCACCATTTTCCAAAACACATCCAATCAAAATTTTGAGATATCCATTTCGTTCAACGTAGTTGAAAGTTCTGAAATTTAGGTCTTACACTGAAACACGCAAACATCCGCCCACACACACAAACAGGCAAAGATAGTGAGAGTGTAGATTCAGACGTAAAAACCGACTAAGACAGGCACTGAGAGAAGCAAACACCCACCCAGATTCACAAGCAAAGAGAGTGAGAGAGTCAAAACGCATACAAATACATAGATTCAGACACACAAACAGACAAAGACAGACACTGGGAGACGCAAACATCCGCCCAGACATATAAGCAAAGAGATTGAGAGAGATAAAAACACATGCAAATATATATATTCAGACATACAAACCAACAAAGACAGGCATTGAGATAAGCAAACACCCGCCCAAACACTTAAGCAAAGGAAGTGAGAGAGACAAAAACACATATAAATATGTAGATTCAGACATACAAACCAACAAAGACAGACACTGAGATAAGCAACCACGCGCCTAGACACATAGGCCCAGAGAGTGAGAGAGCTAAAAACAAATATAACTATATAGATTCAATCATACAAACTGACAAAGACATGCACTGGGACAAGCAAACACCCGCCCAAACACACAGGCAAAGACAGTGATAGTATGGATTCAGACGTACAAACCGACAAAGACAGGGACTAGGAGAAGCAAATACCCACCCAGATACATATAGATTCAGACATACAAACTGACAAAGACAGGCACTGAGATAAGCAAACATTCGCCCAGACCCGGCCAGACATATGGGAAAAAGAGAGTGAGAGTAAAGATTAGGACGTACAAACCAGCAAAGACAGGCATTGAGATAAGCAAACACCCACCAAAATACACAAGCAAAGAAAGTGAGAGAGACAAAAACACATACAAATACATAGATTAAGACATAAAAAAACGACAAAGACAGGCACTGGGACAAGCAAAATCCGCCCAGAAACATAGGCAAAGAGAGTGAGAGTATACATTCAGACGTAAAAACCGACAAAGACAAACACTGAGAGAAGCAAAAACCCACCCAGATTCACCAGAAAAGAGAGTGAAAGTATGGATTCAAACGTAAAAACAGACAAAGACATGCACTGAGAGAAGCAAACACCCACCCAGATCGCAGGTAAAGGGAGTGAGAGATTCAAAAACGCATAAAAATACATAGATTCAGATATACAAGCCGACAAAGACAGGCATTGGGAGAAGCAAACATCCACTCAGACACATAGG
This sequence comes from Artemia sinica, assembly GCA_027921565.1. Taxonomy (NCBI): domain Eukaryota; kingdom Metazoa; phylum Arthropoda; class Branchiopoda; order Anostraca; family Artemiidae; genus Artemia; species Artemia sinica. The sequence continues at coordinate 18,565 of JAPEVW010000780.1, read as the reverse complement.
CAAAGAGAGAGAGAGAGATAAAGAACACATACAAATATATATATTCAGACCTACAAACCAACAAAGACAGGCATTGAGATAAGCAAACACCCGCCCAGACATATAAGCAAAGGAAGTGAGAGAGACAAAAACGCATAAGAATATATGGATTCAGACATACAAACCAACAAAGACAGGCACTGAGATAAGCAATTTATGCATCATTACGTTGAATTTAAAAATAATTTATAGATGGCAAACATCTGAGATAAGCAAACATCCACCCAGACTCGGCCAGACATATGAGAAAAGAGAGTGAGAGTAAAGATTAAGACGTACAAACCAGCAAAGACAGGCATTGAGATAAGCAAACACCCACCAAAATACACAAGCAAAGAAAGTGAGAGAAACAAAAAAACATACAAATATATAGATTAAGACATAAAAACTGACAAAGACAGGCACTGGAACAAGCAAACATCTGCCCAGAAACATAAGCAAAGGGAGTGAGAGTATACATTCAGACGTAAAAACCAACAAAAAACAAACACTGAGAGAAGCAAAAACCCACCCAGATTCACCAGAAAAAGAGAGTGAAAGTATGGATTCAAACGTAAAAAAACAGACAAAGACATGCACTGAGAGAAACAAACACCCACCCAGATACACAGGCAAAGGGAGTGAGAGATTCAAAAACGCATAAAAATACATAGATTCAGATGTACAAACTGACAAAGACAGGCATTGGGAGAAGCAAACATCCGCCCAGACACATAGGCAAAGAGAGAGAGATAAAGAACACATACAAATATATATATTCCGACCTACAAAACCACAAAGACAGGCATTGAGATAAGCCAACACCCGCCCAGACATACAAGCAAAAGAAAGCGAGAGAGACAAAAACGCATAAGAATATATGGATTCAGACATACAAACCAACAAAGACAGGCACTGAGATAAGCAATTTATGCATCATTACGTTGAATTTACAAATAATTTATAGATGGCATAATCGGATGGCATAATCGGTTATAGATGGCAGCACACCCGCTCAGACACATTGTCATAGTGAGAGAGACATGCAAAAAGTTGTGCACTGAGATAAGCAATTTATGCATCATTAAGTTGAATTTAAAAAACAATTTATAGATGGCAATCGGATGGCATAATCGGTTATAGATGGCAGCACAGCCGCTCAGGCACATTGTCATAGTGAGAGAGACATGCAAAAAGTTGGGTTAATTTAGGTTCACTTAGAGTGACATGCCACTCTGTCTTTGTCGGTTTTTACGTTTGAATCCATACTTTCACTCTCTTTGCTTGTGAATCTGGGTGGGTGTTTACTTCTCTCAGTGTCTTGTCGGTTTTTAAGTCTGAATTTATGCTCTCAATCTCTTTGCCTGTGTTTCTTGGCAGATGTTTGCTTGTCCCAGTGACTGTCTTTGTTGGTTTGTATGTCTTAATTTATGTATTCGTATGTGTTTTTTGTCTCTCTCACTTCCTTTGCTTTTGTATCTGGGTGGGCGCGCTTGCTTATCTCAGTGCCTGTCTTTGCTGGTTTGTACGTCTGAATCTTTACTCTCACTCTCTTTGCCCTCTGTATCTGGTCTGGTCTGGGTGGGTGTTTGCTTATCTCAGTGCCTGTCTTTGTCAGTTTGTATGTCTGAATCTTTTTGTAACTGGGAGGGTGTTTGCTTCTCTCAGTCTTTGTCTTTGTCGGTTTTTACGTCTGAATCTATACTGTCACTCTCTTTTTCCTGTGTGTGTGGGGCGATTGTATGCGTATCCCATTGCATGTCTTTGTTTGTTTTTACGTTTGAATCATACTCTCACTCTCTTTACCTGTGTGTGTGCGGGCGGATATTTGCGTGTTTCAGTCTTTGTCGGTTTGTATGTCTTAATCAATGTGTTTGTATGTGTTTTTTGTCTCTCTCACTCTCTTTGCATACGTGTCTGGGTGGATGTTTGCTTCTCCCACTTTCTGTCTTTGTCAGTTTGTACGTCTGAATCTCTCTATATTTGTATGTGTTTTTTGTCTCTCTCACTTCCTTTGCTTGTGTGTCTGGGCGGGTGTTTGCTTATCTCAATGCCTGTCTTTGTTGGTTTGTATGTCAAAATCTATATATTTGCAAGTGTTTTTTCTCTCTCAATCTCTTTGCCTACGTGATTGGAGGGATTTTTGCTTATCCCAGTGCTTGCCTTTGTCGGTTTTCATATCTGAATCTATTATTTGTATGCTTTTTTGACTCTCTCACTCTCTTTGTCTGTGTGTCTGGGCGGGTGTTAGCGTATCTCAGTGCCTGTCTTTGTCGGTTTATGTGTTTGAATCTATATAGTTGTATATGTTTTTGTCTCTATCACTCTCTTTGCATATGTGACTGGGTGTGTGTTTGCTTCTCCTCGTGTTTGTCTTTGTCGCTTTCTGTGATGGAATCTATATAGTTGTATTTTATTTTTGTCTCTCTCACTTCCTTCGCTTATATGTCTGAGTGGGTGTTTGCATATCTCAACGCCTGTCTTTGTTGATTTGTATGTCTTAATCTATATATTTACATGTGTTTTTAGATCTCTCACTCTCTTTGCCAATGTGTCTGGGCGGATGTTTGCTTCTCCAGTGCCTGTCTTTGTCAGTTTTTATGTCTTAATCTATGTATTTGTATGCGTTTTTTTTACTCTCTCACTCTCTTTGCTTGTGAATCTGGGTGGATGTATGCTTCTTCCAGTGTCTGTCTTTGTCAGTTTGTATGTCTGAATCTATATATTTCTATGTGCTTTTGTCTCTCTCACTTCCTTTGCTTGTGTGTCTGGGCGGGTATTTGCTTATCTCAACGCCTGTCTTTGTTGGTTTGTGTGTCAAAATCTATATATTTGCATGTGTTTTTTCTCTCTCACGCTCTTTGCCTATGTGTCTGGGCCGATGTTTGCTTCTCCCAGTGCTTGTGTTTGTCGGTTTTTATGTCTGAATCTATGTATTTGTATGCGTTTTTTGACTCTCTCACTCTCTTTGTCTGTGTGTGTCTGGGCGGGTGTTAGCGTATCTCAGTGCCTGTATTTGTCGGTTTTTGTTTGAATCTATATAATTGTATATGTTTTTGTCTCTCTCACGCTCTTGAATATGTGTCTGGGTGTGTGTTTGCTTTTCCTCGTGTTTGTCTTTGTCGATGTCTGTGATTGAATTTATATAGTTGTATTTGTTTTTGTCTCTCTCATTTCCTTCGCTAATGTGTCCGGGTGGGTGTTTGCATATCTCAAAATTTTAAATATTTGCATGTGTTTTTATCTCTCTCACTCTCCTTGCCTATGTGTGTGGGTTGATGTTTGCTTCTCCAGTGCCTATCCTTGTCTGTTTGTATGTCTGAATCTATGTATTTGTATTTGTTTTTGACTCTCTTACTCTCTTTTTTTTGTGTGTCGGGGCAGGTGTTGGCTTATCTCAGTGCTGTCTATGTCGGTTTATATCTCTGAATCTATATAGTTGTATTTGTTTATGTCTCTCTCACTCTCTTTGCCTATGTGTCTCGATTATTGTTTGCTTGTCCTCGTGTTTCTCTTTGTCGATTCCTATGGTGGAATCTATATAGTTGTACTTGTTTTTATCTCTCTCACTCTCTTTGCCTATATGTCTGGGCGGATGTGTGCTTCTCCAGTGCCTGTCTTTGTCGGTTTGTACGTCTGAATCTATATATTTGTATTTGTTTTGTCTCTCTCCCTCTCTTTGGTTGTGTGTCTGGGCGGGTGTGTTTGCTTATCTCAATGCCTGTTTTTTTCGGTTTGTATGTCTGAATCTATATATCTGTATTTATTTTTTGTCTCTCTCACTCTCTTTGGCTGTTTGACTGGGTCGGTGTTTGCTTATCTCAGTGCATGTCTTTGTCAGTTTTTATATTTTAATCTACAAAAAATTGTATGTGTTTTTGTCTCTTACTTCATTTGCTTGTGTGTCTGAGTGGGTCTCTCTCACTCTCTTTGCCTATGTGTCTGGGTGGGTGTTTGCTAATCTCAATGCCTGTCTTAGTCGGTTTGTATGTCTGAATCTATATATTTGTGTGTGTTTTTGTCTCTTTCACTTCCTTTGCTTGTGTGTCTTGGGTGGGTGTTTGCCTATCTCAATGCCTGTCTTTGCTGGTTTGTATGTCAGAATGTATATATTTGCTTGTGTTTTTATCTCTATCACTCTCCTTTCTTATATGCCTGGGCGGATGTTTGCTTCTCCCAGTGCTTGTCTTTGTCGATTTGTATGTTTTTAATGTATTATTTTGTGTGTGTTTTTGTCTCTCTCATTCTCTTTGCATATGTGTCTGGGTGGAGGTTTGCTTCTCCCAGTGCCTGTTTTGTCGGTTTGTATGTCCGAATCTATATATTTGTATGTGTTTTTGCTTCTCTCACTTCCTTTGCTGGTGTGTCTGGGCGTGTCTCTCTCACTCTCTTTGCCTATGTGTCTGGGCGGGTGTTTGTATGTCTCAATGCCTATCTTTGTCGGTTTGTATGTCAAAATCTATATATTTGAATGCGTTTTTGTCTTTCTAACTTCCTTTGCTTGTGTGTCTGGGTGGGTGTTTAGTTATCTCAATGCCTGTCTTTGTTGGTTATGTCTGACTCTATATATTAGCATGTGTTTCATCTCTCTCACTCTCCTTGCCTATGTGTCAGGGCAGATGTTTGCTTCTCCCAGTGCCTGTCTTTGTCGGTTGTATGTCTGAATCTATGTATTTATATACGTTTTTGACTCTTTCACTCTCTTTGCTTGTGAATCTGGGTTGGTGTTTGCTTCTCTCAGTGTCTGTCTCGGTCGGTTTTTAGTTCGTAATCTATATGTTTGTGTGTGTGTGTGTGTGTGTGTGTGTATGTGTGTGTGTGTGTGTGTCTGTGTGTGTGTGTGTGTGTGTGTGTGTGTGTTTGTGTGTGTGTGTTTGCGTGTGTGTGTGTGTGTGTTTGTTTGTGCGTGTGTGTGTGTGTGTGTGTGTGTGTGTGTGTGTGTGTGTGTGGTGTGTGTGTGTGTGTGTGTGTGTGTGGGTGGATGTTTGCGTATCCCAGTGCCTGTCTTTGTCGGTTTTTATGTCTGAATCCATATTATTACTCTCTTTGCTTGTGTGTGTGGGCGGATATTTGCATGTCCCAGTGCCTGTCTGTCGATTTGTATGTTTTAATCTATGTGTCTGTATGTGTTTTTTGTCTCTCTCACTCTCTTTGCATATGTGTCTGGCGGATGTTTGCTTCTCCCAGTGCCTGTCTTTGTCGGTTTGTATGTCTGACTCTATATAGTTGTATTTGTTTTTGTCTCTCACACTCTTTTTACCTATGTGTCTGGGCGGCTGTTTGCTTATATCAGAGCCTGTCTTTGTCGGTTTTTATGTCTGAATCCGTATAGCTGTATGTGTTTTTGTCTCTCTCACTTCTTTTGATTGTGTATTTGGGCGGGTCTCTCTCACATTCTTTACCTATGTGTCTGGGTGAGTGTTTGCTTATCTCCATTCCAGTGTTTGACGGTTTGTATGTCTGAATCTATATAATTGTATGTAATTTTGTCTCACTCACTTCCTTTGCTTGTGTGTCTGGGTGGGTGTTTGCTTATCTCAATGCTTGTTTTTGTTGGTTTGTATGTCAAAATCTATATATTTGCATCTGTTTTTTATCTCTCTCACTCTCCTTGCCTTTGTGTCCGGGTAGATGTTTGCTTCTCCCAGTGCTTGTCTTTGTCGGTTGTGTTTGTCTGAATCTATGTATTTATATGCGTTTTTGACTCTCTCACTCTCCTTGTCTGTGTATCTGGATGGGTGTTTGCTTATCTCAGTGCCTTTCTTTGTCGGTTCATATGTCTGAATCTATATAGTTGTATTTGTTTTTGTCTCTTTCACTCTCTTTGCCTAAGTGTCTGGGTGGGTGTGCGCTTGTCCTCTTGTATGTCTTTGTCGCTTTCTATGCTTTAATCTATATCGTTGTATTTGTTTTTGTCTCTCTCACTCTCTTTGGCTGCGTGTCTGGGTGGGTGTTTACCTGTCCTCGTGTTTGTCCTTGTCGGTTTATATCTATATATTGTATCTATATAGTTTTAGTTGTTTTGTCTCTTTCACTCTCTTTGGCTTTGTGTCTGAGAGGGTGTTTTGCTTATCTCAGTGCCTGTCTTTGTCGGTTTATATATCTGAATCAGTATAGTTGTATTTCTTTTGTCTCTCTCACATCCTTTGCCTATGTGTCTGGGCGTGTATTTGCTTATCTCAACGCCTGTCTTTGTTGGTTTGTATGTCTGAATCTATATATTTGTATGTGTGTTTTTGTCTCTCTTACTATCTTTGCCTATGTATCTAGCCGGGTGATTGCTCACTTAGTTTGTAATCAGTAGAATAATCATTATTCTATTTTGAGTCATACATAATTTTTACTGGTGTGTTATCGGCAGGCTCAATATGCGTTTCGTCTTTGGTATTATTTGGTTCATTGATTGTTTGATCAATGATGTTAGTAACGTTTGCTGGCACTTTGTTTTTCATCGATTCATCTTTATATTCCTTAGTGATATTTTCTGCCAATGCCCTCTTATTCGTCTTGTAATTTCACTGTCTATAATCACATTATTTTTACACAGGTAACAGTTCTGGCACGTAGGGGTCCAAAAACTTAGGAGGGGGAGGAGGGGGGACCTTGTGGGTTGAGGTAGGGGACCTTGGAGGTTGAGGTCCTTGATGGCTAGGGTCATTGATGGCTGCTGTTTTTGATGTTCAAATCCATAATCGTCTCACATAATCCCATATTGTGTAATTGTCCATTCTAAGACATGTAAAGAAAAGTTGAAATAAAATATCATGTTAAAAAAATTAAAAAAAATTCAAAAAAATGGAGGGGGCCCATAAAGTTGAGGGACGGGGGCCCTTTACTAAATTTTTTCAAAATTTTATTCATTTCTCTCAATATTTCTTAATCTCTCTTAATCTGTCAGTCTCTCTTAATCTCTCAATCTCAAACTCAAACAGTATAAAAATGGAGGGATGGGTCCCAAAAAGTTTGGGGGTGGGGGTGGTGGGTGGGGGGACCCTTCTGTGCCTCAAGCGCACACAAAAAAGTATTAAAAATGGTGGGGGACAAAACAGTTAGGGGAGGGGGGCCCTTTGGGGTTGGGGTAGGGGACCTTGGAGGTTGAGGTCCTTGATGGCTAGAATCATTGATGGTTTCTGTCCTTGATGTTCAAATCCATAATCGTCTCACATAATCCTATATTGTGTACTTGTTCATTCGAAGACATGTAAAAAAAAGTTGGAAAATTACCATGTTAAAAAAAGTTAAAAAAAATGGAGGGGGCCCATAAAGTTGGAGGGAGGGGGTCTTTTTACTAAATTTGTCCAACATTCTCTTCATTTCTCTAAATCTCTCTTAATCTCTCAATCTCTCTTAATCTCTCAATCTCTCTTAATCTCTCAATCTCTCTTAATCTCTCAATCTCTCTTAATTTCTCAATCTCTCTAAATCTCTCTCAATCCCTCTCAATCTGTTTTGCACAAATCATCCCTAAAATGTTGATTAATTTGTTTCGCCCAAATAATCCCCTAAACGTAATTTCTGTTTGTTCCTTCGTTTTGGCATCCCTGCATTGTCACATTTAAAATCCCCATGAAACAATCCCCGGGTTAAATATATTCAATCTGTCTTAATCTCATTGTATCACGTTTTAATTTCAGAAAATTATCTAAGATGTCCTAGTTACAATATTAAGGCTTCGAAATAATAATTCCTGAATTTATCGCTAAGCGTATCGCTATAATTTATTGCTATAATTATATTATCGCTATAATTATATAGCGATAAATTCCTGAATTTATCGCTATATAATTTTTATCTATTTAGAGTCCTGCATATTTCCTAGAAATCAAGTGATGTCATTTCTTATTCCCTGGATCAAAAACATTGTTATGCTTATATTCAGTGAACATATTGCGTCATTCCCGTCTGTATTCAATACACTTAGAAACATATCTGATGGGCCTAGAGAGAGGATGTGGTCTTTTATATCTCAGGTTTCTTTGCCTCTGATTGGCTGTGATTTGTATATCTCGGGAGTGTAAACCTCTGATGGGCTGTCATCCTGTCTTCCCTGTATTCTACCTCATTGGGGGGCAATGATCTTATATATCTCGCGCCTCCTGACCTCTCCTACTCACATTCATTTGTATTTTTTCAGTAAAGTGCAAATTTTATTCTGGCCTTGGGAAGGCATAGGGGTTTTTGCACCCAACTTATGTTAATTTCTGCTCGTTTTGAGTTTGACTCGGTTATTTATTATAATTTCTGTTGGTTTTGGGTTTCATTTATTTATCGATGCTGATTTGTGGTAGTTTCACGCTTGGTAGATTATTTGATTTTATTTTTCCTCATTTTTTGTTTAATGGAGTTCTTTACTTTTCTTGGAAAAAACTTATTTTGGGGGAAAAGTTTTTTTAATTAATTTCTGTTCGTTTTATATTGATATAGTTTTTTCAGGGAAAAAGAAAATAATACTTTAAATCTTTTCGTTTTTTAAGACTTTATAGTTTGGCCTGCTATTTGTATTGTGGAGAAAAATTTTTCAGCAATTTTTAACAACATACACCATTTTAAAAATCTGGACACAAATAGTACTGTTTAATTGTTTCATACATCCTCTAGTTGACCTGAAATGGAAAAAAAAACTTGATACCATTCGCAAAAAAAATCTGTTTAATTATTTTGATAACTTGGATGAACTTACAATATTTTGATTTGGTTAAATTTTAAGAGCAGAAGTAGCCCCGAAAGTTTGAACATAATACCCTCAATCATTCCTGGGATACTGCTGAGATGCCTTATTGGGAATTAGCATTAACACAGTGCATTTTGATATAATCTTAAGGCAACATTTAGTTTTTAAACATAATGGGCAAATGGGACGGTGGCGTAGGAGGGTGGGCTTGGGAGGGTGGAAGTAGAAAGGGTATTAGTTGCCCTCCAATTACTTTCGACTATTAAAAAGGGCAACAACCCTTTCTATTTTCAATCGAATGAGCTCTTTTCGAAGTTCCCACGCAAACTCTTTCGATACGAAGTGCCCTGGTCTAAACAACAACAACAACAAAATAATACATTATACCCACATCGATCTTTACTATAAAAATGTTCGTTATAAAAAATGGCAAATGGCAATGGCGTTACTATAAAAATGGCATAGTGGTTTGAGCCCAACTTAAGTTAATTTCTGCTCGTTTGGAGTTTAACTCGGCTATTTATTGTAATTTCTGTTCGTTTTGGGTTTCATTTATTTTGTCAATGCTGATTAATGGTAGTTTCATGCTTAGTAGACTATTTGATTTTGTTTTTGCTCATTTTTTGTTTAATGGGGCTCTTCACTTTTCTTTGAAAAATTGATTTTGTAGAAAAAGTTTTTTTTAATTAATTTCACACAAATGCTGACTTGATGGTCTTGCCTTTATCAAAAATTTCCCCACTTTTTTTCTGAGTTTAACAAGGTTTGAGTTGCAGGGAGGTTCAGCTTAGTGGGGGTTGAGTTGAACGATTGTTCAATTGGACTAGATTTCAGTTAAATTGGTCAAGTTGAACTGAGATTGGTTAAACGGGGATCGATCTACACACATATTCCCACGTAGAGGTAGACAATTTGGGCATCAAAATACACTATTTGAAAGATCTAGTACCCTTTCTCCCCCCCCCCTCCTACACATTGATCTACCATCCCTCCTTCGAAACAGCCAATACGTAATTATGTACCAATATGCAGAATTTCATTGACTCATTTTGGAACAACAGTTGAATCAACTTAGTGAAAATAAGCTTTAAAAATGTGTACATTAACCTTTAATCTTGTATCGATTGCTTGGAAGCGAATATGCTACTATGCAGCATTACTTCCTCTGAAAACAGAAAGGTCAAAAGATAGTATTTTGATATTTTAAGTCGACTGATTTTCTCGACTTTTCAATCGATAACGATATGGCCAGTTTTTGGGCAAAATTGTGTTTTGGTGCCAAAAATTGGCAGAAAACGCCACTTTTCCATGGTAAAATATTTTTGGCTACTTAAACAGGACACTAGAACTTTTAATTTCTATGTAAATGACCCCTCTCCCGATGTTTAAGGCTATTGGCTCGATATGGTCACCTCTTAAAAAAAAACAAAAAAAAACAAGCATCCGTGATCTTTCTCCTGGGAACAAATACAAAATTCTACATTTTTCTAGACATAAGCTTGAAACGTCTAGTGTAGTGTTTTTTGGTATGTTAAATTTAAAAGTAGGATTTTCATCAAGATTGCTCCCCTTTTTGGGGATGTTTCTCCCATTTTTTTTCTGAAAACTAGGATCACTTTCTCCGGCTTGTAGCTTCTTGTAGGCAAATTTAAACTTATTAAATTTTATAGATTAAAAATTAGCATAAAAAACCAACTCTTTTTATTTATTAATTTATATCACAACTCCTTTTTTAAGAGTGTCGGTCACTAGTAATCCGATTCACTTCGTACAGTTCGTTTCCACAAACTATTTGAAAGGTTCTCGCTGGAGACGGAGACACAACTTTATAGTTCGAGGCACAAAGGCGGCAGAGCTAGAGGCAATCTATGCGGTATTAGTGAATTTTCAAGTGCTGTAAGTGAGACACAAACGATGTCTCACCTGCCCTAAATACATTGAAAAGCAATCATAGGCAGCGCGATAGCGTTGCCTAAGTAAAGAACGATATGGGCAAAAAATGTATTATTTATTTTTACTCCATACCCGGGCACTTCGTATCGAGAGAGTTGTCGTAGAAACTTCAAAAAGGGCTCATTCGATTGGAAATCGGAGTGGCTAGTGCCCTTTTTAATAGTCTAAAGTGGTTTTAGGGCAACTAGCCCCCCCCCCCCCTCCCGCGCCAATTATTCCCCCAAACACATCAAATCAAAATTTTGAGATAGCCATTTTGTTCAGCGTAGTTGATTTCCAAGTAGAAAATATATTTTTGAGGAGAATACTCCCCCACAACCCTCGGGGCAAGAGTTTTAAGCTCTGCTCTTAGGGCATTGAAGAACGATGTTGGCACAATATATATTATTTATTATTTTTGCCTTTAGAGAAGGGCACTTCGTATCAAAGAAGTTGTCCTAGAAACTTCAAATAGGCTTAGTCAATTGGAAATTGGATTGGCTTATTCCCTTTTTAATAGTCGAAAGTGATTGGAAGGCAACTAACACCCCTTCCACGCCCACCATTTCCCGAAACACATCCAATCAAACTTTGCGATAGCCATTATGTTGAGCGTAGTTGATTTCCAGACAGAAATTATGCTTTTGAGAAGGACACTCCTCCACAGCCTTCAAGGCAAGGGTTGTAAGTTTTGCCCTGGGGGCATATAAAGTTTTTTTAGAAGGTGTTGTCGTAGAAACTTTATAAAAGGCTCATTCAATTGAAAATTCAAAGGGCTAGTGCCCTTTTTAATAGTTGAAAATTATTGCAGGGCAACTAGCCCCCCTGAAAGCCCATCATACCCCCAAACACATCCAATCAAAATTTTGAGACAGCCATTTTGTTCAGCGTAGTTGATTTCCCGATAGAAAAGTTGTTTTAGGAGGACACTCCCCCACAACCCTCGGGTCAAGGGTTGTAAGTTATGCCCTGGGGGCATATAAGGTTCTTATAAAAGGCATTGTCGTAGAAACTTCAAAAAAGGCTCATCCGATTGGAAATTTAAAGAGCTAGTGCCCTTTTTAATAGTCAAAAGTAATTGGAGGGCAACTAGCCTCTCCCACTCCAATCATTCCCTCAAACACATCCAATCAAAATTTTGAAGTATCCATTTTGTTCAGCGTAGTTGATTTTAAGATAGAAAAATATATTTTGAGGAGGACACTCACCTGCAACCCTCGGAGCAAGGGTTGTAAGTTATGCCCTGGGATCATAAAGGGTTTCTATAGAACGCGTTGTCGTAGAAACTTCAAATAGGGCTCATGCGATTGGAAATTGAAATGGCTAGTGCCCTTTTTAATAGTCGAAACAAATTGGAAGGCAACTAACACCCTTTCCACGCCCACCATTTCCCAAAACGCTTCCAATAAAAATTTTGAGATAGACAATTTTTCCCACGACGTGCAAAGTTCTGGAAATTATACCTTTGAGCAGGACACTCCCCCACAGTCTTCAAGGCAAGGGTTATAAGTTATGCCCTGAGGGCGTATAAGGTTTTTATTGAAATCTTTGTCGTAGAAACTTGAAAAAAGGGCTCATTCGATTTTAAATTCAAAGGGCTAGTACCCTCTTTGATAGTCGAAAGTGATTTAAAGGCAACATACCCCTCTCTCACGCCCACATTTTCCCCAAACAAACCCAATTAAAATATGGAGATAGCCATTTTGTTCAGATTAGTTGATTCCAGATAGAAAATATGTTTGAGAAGGACACTCCGCCACAACCCTTGGGGCGAGGGTTTTAAGCTATGCCCTTAGGGCATTGAAAAACGATGTTGGCACAATATATCCTTTATCAATTTTTTCCTTTAGAGCAGGGCACTTCGTATGGAAGAAGTTGTCGTAGAAACTTCAAATAGGGCTTAGTCAATTGGAAATTGGATTGCCTTATTCCCTTTTTAATAGTCGAAAGTGATAGGAAGGCAACTAACACACCCCTTCCACGCCCAAAATTTCCCGTAACACATCCAATCAAATTTTGCGATAGCCATTATGTTCAGCGTAGTTGATTCCCAGACAGAAATTATGTTTTTGAGGAGGACACTCCCCCACAACCTCAGGGCAAGGGTTGTAAGTAATACCCTGGGGGCATATAAGGTTATTATAGAAGGTGTTGTCGTAGAAACTTCAAAAAAGGCTCATTCGATTGGAAATTCAAAGGGCTAGTGCCCTTTTTATTAGTTGAAAGTGATTGGAGGGCAACTAGCCCCCCCAAGCCCATCGTTGTCCCAAACACATCCAATTAAAATTTCGAGACAGCCATTTTATTCAGCGTAGTTGATTTCCAGATAGAAAATATGTTTGAGAAGGACACTCCCCCACAACCCTCGGGGCAAGGGTTGTAAGTTATGCCCTGGGGGCATATAAGGTTTGCATAGAAGGCGTTGTCATAGAAACTTCAAAAAAGGCTCATTCGATTGGAAATTCAAAAGGCTAGTGCCCTTTTTAACAGTTGAAATTGATTGGAGGGCAACTAGCCTCCCGAAGCCCATCATTCCCCTAAAACACATCCAATCAAAATTTTGAGACAATTATTTTGTTCAGCGTAGTTTATTTTCAGATAGAAAATATATTTTTGAGGAGGACACTCACCCGCAATCCTCGGGGCAAGGGTTGTAAGTTAGGCCCTGGGGTCATAATGGGTTCTTATAGAACGCGTTGTCGTAGAAACTTCAAAAAGGGCTCATTGGATTGGAAATTGAAATGTCTATTGCCCTTTTTAATAGTCGAAAGTAATTGGAAGGCAACTAACACCGTTTCCACGCACAATATTTCCCCAAACGCATCCAATAAAAATTTTGAGATAGGCAATTTGTCCCACGACGTGCAAAGTTCAGAAAATTATACCTTTGAGCAGGAAACTCCCCCCACAGTCTTTAAGGTAAGGATTATAAGTTATGCCCTGAGGGCGTATAAGGTTTTTATTGAAATCTTTGTCGGAGAAACTTGAAAAAGGGCTCATTCGATTTGAAATTCAAAGGGCTAGTACCCTTTTTGATAGTCCAAACTGATTTGAGGGCAACTAACCCCCCTCTCACGCTCTCCTTTTCCCCAAACAAATCCAATCAAAATTTGGAGATTTACTTCCCTCCGAACCAGCCACAATGTCAAACACCCACTTATCAGATAAATGCACAGGGAAACGAATTAGGCCCCCAAGAAAATTAACCGGGACCCTGGAGGCCAGTATTTTTCATAGGTCCCTTCCAGTAATTGTACCTTCCTTAAGTGATAATAATGACATATTACCAATATTAAATAATTTTGGTGTTGCAAGTATTAATTTCAAAGCGTTAATAGACTCCGGTGCATCAGTTAACATAATAAATTTGAATGTATTTAATAGACTACCAGTATACATTAAGCGACGGAAAAACTTCAATATTCCCAGTTTAACAAGCGTCACAGGTCATAGGCTGGAAGCTATAGGCTCCATACGTTTAAATGTGACAAAAGATAATAGAATTTTTCCTACAAACTTCATAATCTGCAAAAAATTCCCATATGAGGCTATAATTGGCGCTAATTTTCTAAAATCTAATAAAGTGTTATTAGATATAGCAAATAACAGACTCGTATATCCATACGATCCTATTCTCCAACGCTTGGAGAGGTGGGGTACAGAGGACAATAGAATAAAGTCTGTTGTGCACCAACTCTCGTCTGGTGGGAGAAGATCAAGCAGCAAATGGATCGAGTCAGTAAAAGCAAAAATAGGAAAAATGCAGGAGTATAGACAAACAGAAATAAAGAAAATAGCTGAATTATGGAATGAAATAATAAATCCAAGTACTGTTGTAAGGGGACAGGACTTGGAATCACCCTTACAATCAACCTCAAAAGCGGAAGACTTGAAGCAATAAGCGCCAATCTTAATTTAATAGAAAATAGCTCGGAAGAAAAATATTATGGATTCGCGGTGCGTAAGACAAAAATCCCCCCAAATACTATGCAAAGAGTACAAATCTCTCAAATGGTCACCCCTGTAAATGACAATTCCGAAATTTGGTTCACATCCCCGTGTAAAGAAATTCCAGAAAAATCTGTTTTGTGAAGAACAGATCATTTCATATGAAAAAGGCGAAGGTTTTATTTGGTTGACTAACACACATGAAAACGATATGGTTTACATTAAAAAAAGGAACATGTCTCGTTGAAATACAAGTAATTTCTGAACACGAGCTAAACAAATGGAAAAAAACTCCAAGGAAAGCTTAGTTAATAGTATTGGTGTTAGCAACCCAAAGAATAGGTACCCCCTAACAAAACCCCAATTTTTGGAAAAATTTAAATTAGATCATATCAAAGATACGCAATTAAAAAAAAAATTATGTGAATTGCTCTGGGATTTTAGAGATATATTTTCTACATGCGAAGAAGATATTGGATTGATACCTTTCTATGAACATACTATCAAAACTACAGGTTTGCCTGTAGCTAAACAGCCCTATCGCATCCCTTATCCTTATAAGGATTGGTTAAAAAATAACATCCACGAATTAGAAAGAAACAATATTATACGGCCAAGTATAAGCCCGTATTCAGCCCCCGTTATACTCGTGCCAAAAAAGAACAAGGACCTTAGACTTGTAGTAGATTATAGAGCCTTAAATAAGCAGGTAGTTAGTGACAAATTTCCCCTGCCCCGAATTGATGAAATCCTAGATTCCATTTCAACCAAAAATAAAATTTTTACGTCTCTTGACCTCACGCAAGGTTATCATCAGGTTAAGATAGCAGATGATGACATCTATAAAACGGCCTTTTCAACGACGGAGTGTGGCTCTTATGAATATTTGAGAGTACCCTTCGGACTCAAAACCAGTTCAAGTGCATTATGTAGACCTCTTACATTTATTACGAGGTATAGAAAAATATTATCCACTTTGTGGATGATGTTATTTGTGTGGGAGAAACACCAGAAGATCATATAAACACATTAGCCAAAGTTTTTGAAAAATTCAGAGAGGGTAATCTAAAATTTAGACCTAAAAAAGTAAATCTATTTCAATCCGAAATAAAATTCTTAGGAATGATAGTGACCCAAGGTTAAATATCACCGGACCCTGAGAAGATAAAATGTGTAGAAAACCTCAATCCGCCAAAAACTATGAAACAACTAAGAGGTATTATTAGTTTAACCAGTTATTTTAGAAAATTTATACGCAACTACGCCCAAATCGCAAAACCCCTAACAGATCTAACTAAAGGGACTTCCCAAAATATTACCTGGTCGCAGGAAGCTCAAACTTCCTTAGACACTCTCAAGAAAGCTCTTACTTCTGAACCAATGTTAACGTTGCCAGACTTTGAAAAAGGAATATTTGTGGTTACCACTGATGCTTCAGGTCTAGGCATCGGTGCAATCCTTTCCCAATTAATCCCCGTGGAAAACCACCCCGAACCCCTGCAAGAACCCCCTCAGTATATAAATAAAGTCATATGCTATTCAAGCAGAACTCTAACCAAAGGCGAAAGTAGTTATTCAGCAACGCAATTAGAGTTACTATCTATAATTTACCATTTAGATAAATTCAGACATTATTTAGTAGGACGAAAATTTAAACTGCGCTCGGACCATAAAAGCTTACAATACCTGAGCACATTCAAAAATCCAACCGGAATTTTAGCGAGATGGATAATGAAAATCCAAGATCTGGATTACGAATTTGAACATGTGACAGGTAAACAGAATGCCCCTTGCGATTACCTGAGTAGATACCCTGAGAATAACCCTTCAGATAATGAAACTAAACAAATAAATGCCATTAATCCCTGTAAACGAAAAGACAAGAAGAATAAACCTAAAAGCCTTACAGAAGAAAACGAAATTACTCGTAGCCCCTTATCCCTAGCTAACATTAAAAGAAACCAAGTTAAGGATGAAATATGTTTGACTCTTATTAATTATTTCGTGAATTCTGATAATCTCCCTAATAAGTTCAAAGCCTTGAGACGGGAAATAGACAATTTTTATATGACTTGGACGAAGAAATCCTTTGCAGGATAATAACGGATGAAACAAATAGAAATCGAACGTTAATAATCCCAGTACTCCTCAAAGCTTAATAATACCTGCCTTTGAATATTTCCATTCTGAGATAGGTGGACACTTAGTAACAGCTAAAACCTCTCATAAGTTAAAACAATACTTTTATGTTTCGTCGGCATTAACAAAACTCAAAGATTTTATAAGTACATGTGAAGCGTGTAACTTAAGAAAAAATCCCCAAACGTACCCTAATCCCCCCTTGGAAGATTGCCAGTAGCAAGGTACCCTTTCGATATCGTTTCATTTGACCCATATGGTACAAGTGGAGATTACCTGTTTCAAGTAGAGGTCATACTAGAGGTTTTGCGTTCTCTCAGTAATAGACCGTTTTACCGGCTTCAATTTTGCCAAAGCATTGAAAAATCAAGGCGCATATGCCACAAGTAAAGCGCTAGCAAAAATATTTTTAAAATTTGGTGTTCCTCGCCAGGTTATTAGTGACAACGGAACTAACTTCGTTTCTAAAGTAACGAAAGACTTAATAAGTTTCCTTAAAATAGAGAAATTTAGTAACCTTTCCCTACCATCCCCAAGCTAATGGAAAAATTGAAAATAGGCACAAAGTATTTTCCAATGTCTTATGTATTTATTCAAAAGACAATCGAAACGATTGGGATCTGTATTTACCTTACTTAACCAATATAATTAATACCGCTTATTCAGAAACGACTAAAGATAGTCCATTTTTTCTTTTATTCGGACGTGATTTTAAAATACCTTATCAGGAAATTATAGAGTCCAGAGAATATTACAATAATACCGAGGACTACAAGCAAGATTTTATAAATAGGATGAGAAAAACCTATAAAACAGTTAGACAAGAGATAGAAAAATGTAAGATGAACCAAGAGTTGAGAAACGAGTCCAAAATCAAAGGGAATATAAATTTAAGGTAGGCGACTGTGTCTATCTGAAAAATGAAGCTAAGCTGGAAGGCAAAAAACTTTCCAATAAATATTCAGGACCTTACAGAATAATAAAAAAATATGACAATGATTTTACTTTTAAAATGATAAACCCAGATAGCGGGAGAACATACAAGGCACATGTTAGCCGTATAAAAGGAGCCAAGTACCCAGTTAGGTGGGTGCCCAAACCCTCATCTTCAGATACATCAAATGCGGAAGACGAATTTCCCAAATCGAGACTAGCCGAATTAAAACCCTTCAATTTCAAACAAAACTACTTTGAAAACCATAGCGAAGAGGAAGATTTTGAAGAATCTTTGGCCATGAAAAACTAGTCATCCCTAAAAGAAAACCCCTAATACCCATGCCTGCAAGAACCCCAAAAAGCCCAGAGAGTTCATCTACAGAAAGCTCGGAGCAAGAATTGGATTATACGCTGTCGCCAAAAACCAATTTTTCCCCGATAGAATTTCAACCCCAAAATATTTCCTGATGACATGGTATCCCCAGCAACCCCGATAGAAAGACCCCTATCGCTACAGGAGGAATTAAACAGAGCTGTGGAAACCCCGGGTGCAACAATAAAGAAAACTCCACCCAAGCATACAAATACAGGAAATACAAAAAGTTTAAGAGAAGCCATGGACATGATAAATTATCCGATTAAAACAAGGCAAACCACCTTGCCCTGGACCCAGGAACATCCTGAAGATGAAAATCTAGGACAATACCACCACATAACGGTATCTAAAGTAAAACCCAAGGAATCACACTCCTGGAAACAGACCATGCTACGAAATACACCACACCCCCCGAAAGATATGGCATTCAAGCAATGGAGACATTCTCCAAAAGTATTTGACTCCTCCCAGAGCTCCCAAGAATCTTTAAACTCCTCCGAAACAGGACGTCAGCATGAAGAAATGGAAAATAAGCCCTCTACCTC
>JAPEVW010000781.1:0-50000 GCA_027921565.1 Artemia sinica | reverse complement strand
TTTGTGTGTGTGTGTAAGTTTTTGTGTGTGTGTGTGTGTGTAAGTTTTTGTGTGTGTGTGTGTGTAAGTTTTTGTGTGTGTGTGTGTAAATTTTGTGTGTGTGTGTAAGTTTTTTTGTGTGTGTAAGTTTTTTGTGTGTGTGTAAGTTTTTGTGTGTGTGTGTGTAAGTTTGTGTGTGTGTGTAAGTTTTTGTGTGTGTGTGTAAGTTTTTGTGTGTGTGTGTAAGTTTTTGTGTGTGTGTAAGTTTTTTTTGTGTGTGTGTAAGTTTTTGTGTGTGTAAGTTTTTGTGTGTGTGTAAGTTTTTGTGTGTGTGTGAGTTTTTGTGTGTGTGTTAGTTTGTTTGTGTGTGTAAGTTTTTGTGTGTGTGTAAGTTTTTGTGTGTGTGTGTAAGTTTTTGTGTGTGTGTGCAAGTTTTTGTGTGTGTGTAAGTTTTAGTGTGTGTTTGTAAGTTTTTGTGTGTGTGTGTAAGTTTTTTGTGTGTGTGTGTGTAAGTTTTTGTGTGTGTGTGTAAGTTTTTGTGTGTGTGTAAGTTTTTGTGTGTGTGTGTGTAAGTTTTTGTGTGTGTGTAAGTTTTTTTTTGTGTGTGTGTGTGTGTGTGAGTTTTTGTGTGTGTGTAAGTTTTTGTGTGTGTGTGTGTAAGTTTGTGTGTGTGTGTAAGTTTTTGTGTGTGTGTAAGTTTTTGTGTGTGTAAGTTTTTGTGTGTGTGTATGTAAGTTTTTGTGTGTGTGTGTAAGTTTTTGTGTGTGTAAGTTTTGTTTGTGTGTAAGTTTTTTTGCGTCTGTGTAAGTTTTTGTGTGTGTGTGTAAGTTTTTGTGTGTGTGTGTAAGTTTTTGTGTGTGTGTGTAAGTTTTTGTGTGTGTGTGAAAGTTTTTGTGTGTGTAAGTTTTTTTGTGTAAGTTTTTGTGTGTGTGTAAGTTTTTGTGTGTGTGTGTAAGTTTTTGTGTGTGTGTAAGTTTATTTGTGTGTGTAAGTTTTTTTGTGAGTGTAAGTTTTTGTGTGTGTGTGTAAGTTTTTGTGAGTGTGTAAGTTTATTTGTGTGTGTAAGTTTTTGTGTGTGTGTAAGTTTTTGTGTGTGTGTGTAAGTTTTTGTGTGTGTGTGTAAGTTTTTTTGTGTGTGTAAGTTTTTTTTGTGTGTGTAAGTTTTTGGAACTTTGAAAAATCAAGATAATGTAACTGTGACAAGGTAAACCACGACAAAAACACTACTGAAATATTCCAACTCTTGCATTTCAACGAAAGAAATCCAAAATGAACTTTGAAAAATCAAGAGAATGTAACTGTGACAAGGTAAACCACGACAAAAACACTACTGAAATATTCCAACTCTTGCATTTCAACGAAAGAAATCCAAAATGAACTTTGAAAAATTAAGAGAATGTAACTGTGACAAGGTAAAGCACAACAAGACACTACTGAAAGATTCCAACTCTTGCATTTCAACGAAAGAAATTCAAAATGAACTTTGAAAAATTAAGAGAATGTAACTATGACAAGGTAAAGCACAACAAGACACTACTGAAATATTCAAACTCTTGCATTTCAACGAAAGAAATCCAAAATGAACTTTGAAAAATCAAGAGAATGTAACTGTGACAAGGTAAACCACGACAAAAACACTACTGAAATATTCCAACTCTTGCATTTCAACGAAAGAAATTCAAAATGAACTTTGAAAAATCAAGAGAATGTGACTGTGACAAGGTAAACCACAACAAGGCACTACTAAAATATTCCAAATGTAGCATTTCAATGAAAGAAATTCAAAATGAACTTTGAAAAATTAAGAGAATGTAACTGTGACAAGGTAAAGCACAACAAGACACTACTGAAAGATTCCAACTCTTGCATTTCAACGAAAGAAATTCAAAATGAACTTTGAAAAATTAAGAGAATGTAACTATGACAAGGTAAAGCACAACAAGACACTACTGAAATATTCAAACTCTTGCATTTCAACGAAAGAAATCCAAAATGAAATTTGAAAAATCAAGAGAATGTGACTGTGACAATGTAAACCACGACAAGGCACTACTAAAATATTCCAACAGTAGCATTTCAATGAAAGAAATTCAAAATGAACTTTGAAAAATTAAGAGAATGTAACTGTGACAAGGTAAAGCACAACAAGACACAACTGAAATATTCCAACTCTTGCATTTCAACGAAAGAAATTCAAAATGAACTTTGAAAAATCAAGAGAATGTAACTGTGACAAGGTAAAGCACAACAAAACACTACTGAAATATTCAAACTCTTGCATTTCAACGAAAGAAATTCAAAATGAACTTTGAAAAATTGTACATTGTACTTTGAAATGTAACTTTGACAAGGTAAACCATGACAAAACACAACTGAAATATTCCAACTCTTGCATTTCAAGGAAAGAAATCCAAAAATGAACTTTGAAAAATCATGAGAATGTAACTGTGACAAGGTAAACCACGAGAAAACACTCCTGAAATATTCCAACTCTTGCATTTCAATGAAAGAAATCCAAAAATGAACTTTGAAAAATCAAGAGAATGTAACTGTGACAAGGTAAACCACGAGAAAACACTCCTGAAATAATCCAACTCTTGCATTTCAATGAAAGAAATTCAAAATGAACTTTGAAAAATCAAGAGTATGTAAAAATCCAAAATGATCTTTGAAAAATCAAGAGAATGTAACTGTGACAAGGTAAACCACGACAAAACACTACTGAAATATTCCAACTCTTGCATTTCAACGAAAGAAATTCAAAATGAACTTTGAAAAATCAAGAGAATGTGACTGTGACAAGGTAAACCACGACAAGGCACTACTAAAATATTCCAAATGTAGCATTTCAATGAAAGAAATTCAAAATGAACTTTGAAAAATTAAGAGAATGTAACTGTGACAAGGTAAAGCACAACAAGACACTACTGAAATATTCAAACTCTTGCATTTCAACGAAAGAAATCCAAAATGAACTTTGAAAAATCAAGAGAATGTGACTATGACAAGGTAAAGCACAACAAGACACTACTGAAATATTCAAACTCTTGCATTTCAACGAAAGAAATCCAAAATGAACTTTGAAAAATCAAGAGAATGTGACTGTGACAAGGTAAACCACGACAAGGCACTACTAAAATATTCCAACAGTAGCATTTCAATGAAAGAAATTCAAAATGAACTTTGAAAAATTAAGAGAATGTAACTGTGACAAGGTAAAGCACAACAAGACACAACTGAAATATTCCAACTCTTGCATTTCAACAAAAGAAATTCAAAATGAACTTTGAAAAATCAAGAGAATGTAACTGTGACAAGGTAAACCACGAGAAAACACTCCTGAAATAATCCAACTCTTGCATTTCAATGAAAGAAATTCAAAATGAACTTTGAAAAATTGTACATTGTACTTTGAAATGTAACTTTGACAAGGTAAACCATGACAAAACACAACTGAAATATTCCAACTCTTGCATTTCAAGGAAAGAAATCCAAAAATGAACTTTGAAAAATCATGAGAATGTAACTGTGACAAGGTAAACCACGAGAAAACACTCCTGAAATATCCCAACTCTTGCATTTCAATGAAAGAAATCCAAAAATGAACTTTGAAAAATCAAGAGAATGTAACTGTGACAAGGTAAACCACGAGAAAACACTCCTGAAATAATCCAACTCTTGCATTTCAATGAAAGAAATTCAAAATGAACTTTGAAAAATCAAGAGTATGTAAAAATCCAAAATGATCTTTGAAAAATCAAGAGAATGTAACTGTGACAAGGTAAAGTACAACAAAACACTACTGAAATATTCCAACTCTTGCATTTCAACGAAAGAAATTCAAAATGAACTTTGAAAAATCAAGAGTATGTAAAAATCCAAAATGAACTTTGAAAAATCAAGAGCATGTAACTGTGACAAGGTAAACCACGACAAAACACTACTGAAATATTCCAACTCTTGCATTTCAAGGAAAGAAATCTAAAATAAACTTTGAAAAATTAAGAGAATGCAAAAGTGACAAGGTAAAGCACAACAAGACACTACTGAAATATTCCAACTCTTGCATTTCAACGAAAGAAATTCAAAAATGAACTTTGAAAAATCATGGGAATGTAAAAATCCAAAATGAACTTTGAAAAATCAAGAGAATGTAACTGTGACAAGGTAAACCACGACAAAACACTACTGAAATATTCCAACTCTTGCATTTCAATGAAAGAAATCCAAAAATGAACTTTGAAAAATCAAGAGAATGTAACTGTGACAAGGTAATCCACGATAAGACACTACTGAAATATTCCAACTCTTGCATTTCAACGAAAGAAATTCAAAATGAACTTTGAAAAATCATGAGAATGTAAAAATCCAAAATGAACTTTGAAAAATCAAGAGCATGTAACTGTGACAAGGTAAACCACGACAAAACACTACTGAAATATTCTAACTGTTGCATTTCAAGGAAAGAAATCTAAAATGAACTTTGAAAAATTAAGAGAATGCAACAGTGACAAGGTAAAGCACAACAAGACACTACTGAAATATTCCAACTCTTGCATTTCTACGAAAGAAATTCAAAATGAACTTTGAAAAATCATGAGAATGTAAAAATCCAAAATGAACTTTGAAAAATCAAGAAAATGTAACTGTGACAAGGTAAACCACGACAAAACACTACTGAAATATTCCAACTCTTGAATTTCAACGAAAGAAATTCAAAATAAACTTTGAAAAATTAAGAGAATGTAACTGTGACAAGGTAAACCATGACAAAACACTACTGAAATATTCCAACTCTTGCATTTCAAGGAAAGAAATCCAAAATGAACTTTGAAAAATCAAGAGAATGTAACTGTGACAGGGTAAACCACAACAATCCACTACTGAAATATTCCAACTCTTGCATTTCAATGAAAGAAATTCAAAATGAAGTTTAAAAAATCATGAGAATGTAACTGTGACAAGGTAAACCACGACAAAACACTACTAAAATATTCCAACTCTTGCATTTCAATGAAAGAAATCCAAAAATTAACTTTGAAAAATCAAGAGAATGTAACTGTGACAAGGTAAACCATGACAAAACACTACTGAAATATTCCAACTCTTGCATTTCAACGAAAGAAATCCAAAATGAACTTTGAAAAATCAAGAGAATGTAACTGTGACATGGTAAACCATGACATAACACTACTGAAATATTCCAACTCTTGCATTTCAACGAAAGAAATCCAAAATGAACTTTGAAAAATCAAGAGAATGTAACTGTGAAATGGTAAAGCACAACAAAACACTACTGAAATATTCCACGTCTTGCATTTCAACGAAAGAAATTCAAAATGAACTTTGAGAAATTAAGAGAATGTAACTGTGACAAGGTAAACCATGACAAAACACTACTGAAATATTCCAAGTCTTGCATTTCAACGAAAGAAATCCAAAATGAACTTTGAAAAATCAAGAGAATGTAAGTGTGACAAGGTAAACCACAACAAAACACTACTGAAATAATCCAACTCTTGCATTTCAATGAAAGAAATTCAAAATGAACTTTGAAAAATCTTGAGAATGTAACTGTGACAAGGTAAACCAAGGTACAAGCAGACAGTACAAAGACTATAAAAAAAGTTAAAAAAAAGTTAAAAAAAGCTAAAAAAAAAAAGGGGGGGGGGTGTTGGTGGGAGGGTGGAGGAGGGGGGTTGGAGGGAGGGTGGAGGGATAGGGTTAAGGGATAGGGGTAGGACTTGGGGCCCAAGTATCATAAGAAATTGTTTGTCTAGTATGCATCTCAAATCATCTTGGTATGCATGTTCTCACGATGATGCCATAAAAATGCCCCGAAACAAGGTCACTTTTAACACCTATCAAAAATCCAAGTGATAAATCGAATGTGCTTGAACTTGTTCCAGTTCAATGGAATGAACCTGTTAGGATATTGTGAAGCTTAACATCAGTTGGGCAATGTCCCAGAAACAATGCATTGGATTTATTTCTAGAATCATAATATGTTCAATGGCTTGTTGGTTCAGTCGATTAACGTGTCGTTCTTTTACCGTAGGAAATCATGGGTCTCACGTTCGATTCCTACATCAAACACAAATTTCATAAAAATGAATGGGAAGATACTTAGAATGTAAAAAATTGTAAATTAATTAATAATACATTTAAAAAAAAACTTAATGTAATTATGTAAATTAATGTAATTATGTAAATTAATGTAATTATGTAAATTGATTAATAATACATTAATGTATGTAAATTAGTTCAAGGTTAAACATAAGTCAACCACGCCTAACAAATTAAATTTCAAAAAGAATTTCAAAATTTCAAACAAAGGAATCATCACGCACTTTGAACACAGATCAACGCGAATTTTCACGGTGGTTAAATTCCGGTCATTACACTGTCTGCTTGTATTGGCGGGACTGTCTTGTTGTAAGCATTGTAGCTATATGGGAGACACCCCGCTTGTAATCATTATACCTATATGGATACCACCCCCGTCTCTATCATTGTATCAATACTACTGTTCTAAAACCCTATGCTATCCAAAAACCGGAATATAATTTTTACTTTACTGAAAAAAATTCTTTTAAATGTTTTCATTTTTATAACTTTAACTAATCAAAAATAATTGAGATTTTAAGGAATAAATACCAGCATATGTATATTAAACTGACAATCCACATTTTTTTTTTCAGTAAATTCATTTGAATTTTTACCCTGTTCGTTATACCCGGTATATACCCTGTATATTCGGTATACCCGGTATATCCTGAACGGTATACCCTGTTCTAGGGTATGGTAACGTGATAAAACGGTCAAACAGGCCAATCTCTAGGCTCAGGGTGCCACAATCTGGGTCACCACTAATATCTCTTGCTAATATAGCTTCCTATAACCGAGCTAATACAATATCAGCCTCTCTGTAGGCTCCAGACTCTACCTAGGATAATCAAAAAATACAAAGGTATAAAAGAAAAGAAATCTCACTATATTCACTCTGAACTCTGTACAAGAACTGAATATAACAACAAACTCCTTGCCCCTTGATCGGCAAAGCCACTTGAGTGGTGCGTGTGGATTCCGTCCGCATCCATAATTTCCAGCCAATCCAAAACCACATGGGGAGTAACATTAAGCGCAAATGAATCAAACTTATTACCCTTTTCCCTCCCCGTCAATTTCAACCAAATTATTATCCAAGAATACATTTTTAGCCAGGGTGACTCACCCTTGTAATTGCGCAGTTACCATCCATGAATTTAGCTGACTACGAAATCAAGGAAAAAATGCTGTTACTATTATCCAGAGAAAATTAAAGATTACCACATAAAGGAAAGGGGATAGTTAACAGAACCAAAGAAAGAGAAAAGAAAGAACATTTATCCTAAAAAACAAGGGCCGAAGGTCCTAACAGTAGAAATGTGAATTGAGTCTAGTTTTTCGTAAAGTTTTCTGTTCGATATACGGTCAGTCAAATAAGCATCAAAGACTATCATTAGATAGTTTTTTCTAGCACAATAATTAACAAACCTTCCTCATGGTTTGCACACTGATCTTTCTATCCTTCCAAAAAATTGACTGCTAAAAACATCCTGCGCATTAGCTATCCTACTTTTTATGTCTTCATTGCATCCCCCACAGTAATTTCCTCAATGAATATAGCTTTTAACCCTACCAAATAATAAATTTAATATTAAAAAATGTTTCAAAATAGCTTTGGACCTGACTTTTCCCCGTCCTTCTAGGCCAGTCCATCTCCACCCTTCTCGAGAATTGACTAAAAGAACTTTTTCCACAAAATAAGTTTTTGAAAAAAAAAAGCAAAGACCTCCATTAAACTAAAAAAGAACAAATATAGAATCAAATAATCTACCAAGCATATAACTATCACAAATCAGTATCAATAAATAAATGAAACCCAAAACAAACAGAAATTAAAATAAATAACAGAGTCAAACTCAAAACGAGCAGAAATTAATGCGAGTAGGGTTCTAAAACCCTATGCTTTCTAAAACCCAGAGTATAATTTGTACTTTACTGAAAAAATTCAAATGAATTTATTTTAAAAAAAATGTGTATTGTAAGTTTAAGATACATATGCTGATATTTATTCCTTATAACTTTATTAATGGCACTAACCCTTTCAATTTCAAATCGAATGGACCCTTTTTGAAGTTTCTACAACAACGCTAGTGGTATCCCCTCTATTGATTCTACGACATCCTTAGGGGCTACTCCTTTCTTCCATCGGTTCGACGGCGCAAGAAGAAGGTTTAACAGCGCATCCTTCTTTTGGCGACCAGGTGCCGCGAGTCTATGCAAATTCCCACCCCGAGCATGATTCCCATCCTTGGAAAGAGTCCTGGGTGTTTCAATTACTTGGAGTGTGGTCGAGATTATAGGGAAATTAACAAGAGGAGCTCCTAGCCCTTCACACGTGTTTCTAGCTGGCAAGATTCCCGCCCAGGCAAAATTTGACACGTCTCAGCAAGATTTGGCATGTCCAGGCAAGATTTGGCATGTCCAGGCAAGATTTGGCATGCCCAGGCAAGATTTGGCACGCCCAGGCAAGATTCCCAGGTGTTTCAATTACTTGGAATGTGCTCGGGATAATAGAAGAGTTTTAATAAATGGAGCTCCTTGCATGTATTTTTAGGCATTATTTCTAGGACAGCCCTCTGACGTCACGGCAGTCATAGAAAAAATAGCGTTGGATTTTAAACGGAGCCCTCTGACGTCTCGGTACACACCCCCGTTTCACACACATGCTCTCCCTTTTCCCATAGGATTCAAGCGCATGCCCTAGCAAGATTTCCATAGGATTTCAAGCAAATGCTCTCCCTTTTCCCATAGATTTTCTTTGACATGCCCTCTGACGTCACAACAGCCATAAGAAAAATAGCATTGGATTTTAAGCGGCCCATAAGGTGTGGAGCTCTTAACCCCTCCCACCTGTGACATTCCTGGCAAGATTCCCGCCCCGGCAAGATTCCTACGGGAGCCCTGTTTCTAGCTAGCAATATTCCTACCCCTCGCCAAATTCCCGTGACAGCCCCAGGCAAAATTCCAAGCATGCCTTGTTTCTAGGCACTTGTACGAAATCGTTTCCAAACATGCCTCCCCAGGTGGTAGAAGCCATATTGGATCTCCCCTATACATGTCTTATACAAAATACCGTCCAAACATGCCTCCCAGGTGGCAGAATTCATTTATAGCAAACTAGACACATGGAGCTACCAAACCCTAAAGCCGTCACACGAACGCAAGACTCCCAAGACACACCCCTCTGGACTCCATTCATATCACAACACACCCCGTTTCAAATGGCCCGGTCTAATATGCTTGACGCGATTTTATGTAACCTTGCCTCGGGAACCCGTGGGGAGTCCCCGCTTTTAACATAACGAGAGCACACACCTTACGTAATGATTTTGCATCCCTGTCACGTAATACCTCCTCGATATTTTCATTTTTCACCTGAAACGCTGAACATATTTTTCTTTCTTTTATTAGATGTTTCTTTGACCCAGCTAGGACTCGAAAGGTCAATTTTCTTCCATTAGAACTGTGTCTTAACCAAGAGAACTAACAACTCATTCCTAATATTTTGTCCTACTCTCAATGTTCCAAAATTAGCCTAATGTGTGACACCTAAGATTCCCCACTTTTGGCAAACACTAGAGTGACGTATTACTCTCAAAATTTAACACGCTCCAGGAGACATTTGCTCTCAAGATATTAATAACGATAAAACGAAAATATATCGTTTCTTTGCGTGAGATATTAGATTTCACACTATCGCTACAATACGGCTCCCCCCACCCCTCGAATGCAAGCTAGAGGGGCGCTCTTTCCCCTCTTCCTTAAAAGCTCTCAAAAACTCTTCCCTGAGACTCTTCCTTAAAGAGCTCTTAAGGAAAATATCTATTTCTTTAAGTACTTGTTAGATTTTCAACTCCCCCATGGGAAAAAACTCCTTAATGTCTCCACCCTAACTTTTAAGCTGTAGTTCACCCCACAATGACATTACATGACTCCCCCAGCCCTGACAACACATCATCTCCACCAAGACATTTTTCAGGCATTTCCTATTAAAAATTATGACTTTAAACCCCGTGATTCAAGTTTTGCAAGCCCAAGGCAAAAAATATAAACAAAGAACTTGCCCATAACCTAACACAATCCTACAGAAATCTACTTCTATGATTCATCGCGAGACGAAGGAATCGTGCCAAGCTTCTGATACCCATAAAACACTCATCCGCACACACATTCACCAACCACTCAAAATCATAATCCCCCCTACCAAACACTTCCAGTCTCCAATCACTCAGCTCCTCACATTCACACATCAAGTGATACACGCTCTCGTCTAAACCTCCACACATAGGACAAAAATAAGGACCAGCCTTTGAATTTTCCCTCCCGATAAACTTTCTTCTTTGGCCCAGTGGCAAACTATCAGCCCTCATTTCAATTACTAGCTTAATATCATTTTATTCAAATCCACCTTAAAAAATAAAACTTCACCCCAAATCTCCTTCGACCGACAATAAAAACGTAGTGAATTCGAAATTGAAGGCTGGGCCTGCCATGCCTGTATTTATTGGTCCTGTAAAATCCTTTCAACTACTCTACTTACTTGATCCCCCATATCCTCGAGCCCTAAGCCATATCCCCACATATGGCTTAGTCCACACTGATATAATACACTCTTAATTTGGCACGGCCATCCAGTACCTGAGCGGCCCTTCAACATTTCTAAGTAAGCCGCCTTCATCAATCGTACCCTAGGCATCACTAAAAAATTTTTCCAAAGCCTAACCTTGTTAACTAGCCTACGACTTCTTAAAGAAAACAAGCCTAAATCTCCTCTAACTACTAAACTATTTGTGTGCTTACTTATCCCTAGCCACCTCTTATAATATTGTAATTACACTGTTTCTAGCCTATATCCCTTCACATACCCCCAAACCTCAGAACCATAGTGCATTACACCTAAAATTTTAGCCCTGAAAACCTCTTTAACTACTTGGATCTGTTTAATATCCCTCAGCTGACTTCTTAATACCATATTACAACATGCCTTACCTTCTCGATTCTACTTTCTACATGGGTACTAAATAATTTTCCTTTCGCCTTATACTTAACACCTAAATATGACCATTCCTCCTCTAATCTAACCCTTTTACCCTTAAAATTAAACTTAACATCCTCCTCAAGTCTACCACATTTACGGAATACTAACACTACGTTTTATCCACATTAAGTTCTAATTTCTTTGTAAACCTTTTCTTTCTGCTGATAAAGGGTTTACTTTGATAAGCGTTTTGGTAACGTAGCCGAATCATTCAGTTATGGGTTCTCTTGGAGGAGGTAGAAGAGTCTCTTTCACTATAAACTATGTGTTCTATTGTACAAAACAAATAATATACAAGAGCTTGACTGCATCAAGACAAGACAGGAACTAAATCTAAGCGCTTCAGAAATTCATATATATAATCCTTCCAAAGGTCCCTAGAACACAAATAACCCCACTATCTAAAATACAAACATTGTAAATTATCAACAAACCAACAACCCCACTTCTTTGAATAAAACAATAAAATTCTCTATCTAGAATAAAACTCGGCGGTCAACAACCCAACCCGGATTCTCTTTATCAGAAGTTTACAGGCGGTCAACAGCCCAACTCGGATTCTCTTTATCAGAAGTTTACAAATTCCCCCCCCCCTTTTTTTGAAATTATTTGTACCAAAAATAATTTTCCAAACACTATGAGTTTCCTTGTTAAAGCCACCCGACACCAACATAAAAACCAACTAAAAGGACAAAAAAAAACTATGCACAGAAAATTCTACATTATTCAGAATTACTACACAGGGTCTCGAAGGAGTGACCAAACTCTAAATGGTTTCAAACTTTTTTCTTGTAGTTCTGTCTTGGTTCCAAATGTGAATTTTCGATCACTTTTCTCTTTCACATTTCTAGTATGAAAATTTTCATAAGGTTATTTAGATAAAGTGGCACTGTCTTGAGTCACGCTTGCAATCATGTTCGCAGAAAACTCGTATTCCCTACAGCTAATGAATAAATACACAGTACAGATTAAACAAGTAAATAGACATTAAAGCAAAAGCACCATTACAATAAATTCCAGTCAATGAAGACAACCATTCATATATATGAAAAAAACAAATGAAGATTTTAAAATATTCCAAGGAACAAAGTCAAGGCATTTATCCTTTCTTTTATTTCTCACTGATGAGCTTTCAGCAAATCCCAAAATCAACTTCTAAATATACCCTTCCAAAAAAAAACCATAGATTCCAGCTAACAAAAAAAATGAAGAAATTCCAATGTTCTATTCTATAAAAAATAATCTGAAGAAAAATCCCATCACTATCTCTACCAAATTATATTTCATAATATTCTTTGTAAAATCCTCTTGACTTCATTGGTCTACTTACCTTTCTAGGTATACTAGGTCTAGAAGGTCCTACGGCAATTGGCTCCCCAACTTCGAAACTACCTATTTCTCTGCTCTAGCCTCAATTGAGTCATAATTGGTTCATCAAGCTGCTGAATAGTTGGTATTTGTAGCAAATTAATTTCTGGTTGTTCAGAATTTTTGTCGAGCTCTGAGTTACCTACCTCGGATTGAGACCCCGTAAAATTTATTTCAGTTTCCAATGTTCTTAGATCCAGTTCATCTTCTCTCACTTCTATACTGGTCTCTGTTGCAGAATTAGATGTTTGGGTAGAATCAACTAGAGGAAGTTGGGACTCAGAATGTCCCAACAGTGTTACAAGCCCTGGTCTTTTCCGTAAACTATAGCTGTGGGTAACCTTAGCCTCAACAATCTTTTTTTCCTTTCTCTTACTCTCATTAATGTTATTATGGGCCTTAATTTTCTCAATTTCTTGTCTCAACACGGGTTAAACAGCAAGAAGGTTTCTGTATCCTTAACCGGTTTCACTAAACGAGCATTAACAGTTCTCCTTAAATAAGACCTGGACAACTCTTGGACTAGAAACAACGAATCCTTCAAAACCTTCAAAATAATATATGGACCTCGGAATTTCAACTTTAAGTCTTTGATTTCATAAGAATTCTGTGCGCGATCTTGAACATACACCACTTCTCCTTCCGTCAGAACTGGTAAATCAACAGCTTTCTTGTTACATTGTAAACTCTGAGCCTTCTTTTCCTTTCTTAATTCTTCGTCACAAACCCTGTAAATTCCAAACAAATTTTTCACCAAGTTAATCATATAATCTTCGTAAGAATCAAAATAGTCAACAGTAGATACTGAGAGCTGAATATCTAAAAAGGTAAGAGGTTTTCGACCAAACACTATTTGATGTGGTGAATTTTTAGTTGTTGAAGAAACGGTGGAGTTCAAAACGTTCTGTATCAAGGGTAAATAGTTAACCCACGAATTGGGGTACTCATGACAATAAGCTTTCAAAGTAGACTTGGTCACTTTCACACGATTCTCACATAACCCATTAGACTGTGGGTTGTAACTAGAGTAAAAATGGTGGTTTATTTTCAATTTACGACACTACTCAGAAATCAACTTCGATCGGAAAGACTGATGAGAATCCGTGATTAATACCTCAAAAAGACCAAAATAAGATATAACTGACTCACAAAGGAATTTACACATTGTCTCAGCAGGGATCCTCGGCACAGCATTTAAAACGCAGAACATTGAAAAATGATCAACACCTACCACAATATGTGAATTACCTTCCTCTCAAGGCCCTCCAGACGTACCTCCCATTGGACCTGCAGAATCCAATGAAGAGATTCGAAAGGGGTACCTCGGATCTTCATTTTGACCTAAAGTTGGTTTTACTGTTCGATGAAGCTTGTTTTTACGCAGACACACGTTACGATTCTCACAAAATTCTCTGACTTTCAAATTTATTTTATCTAAAACGAAAATTTGACTAAATCGCTCTAATGTCTTCTCGGCTGACATATGTCCACCAATAAGTAAATTATCATGCAATAGCTTTATTGCAGAATCTACTAGGACGCTTGGCAAGACAATTCTAGATGTTCTAGGGTACCCTCTTTCATTGCCAACGCCTCCTACCGGATAGCAATAAGAACATCATCCTTCGTAAATAAACTGTCAAAAATCCAAACCAACCACAACGGTAAGTCTCTCTCTCTCTTTGAACACGACGTCATCTCTCTTCACACATGAAATATTCTCTTTGTCGCCCAAATTTGCATTACTCTCTTTCGGCAAATTTGCATCTCTCTCACTACGCGCGCTACCTGCAGGATTTTTGAGGCTCGGTGATCCACCACCTACCCCATTCCACGCCAAGTCCAGGCCTTCCTGATCCAGGATCCCCTGAACTACACTCCTTCTAGGTTCCTCCTTATAAGCTAGAAGCTGGTCCCTCGGGCGACTTACGTTCGCCCCTTCACCAGTCCCAGCCCCACGTATCCCAACGTGAATGCCATTCAAAGAATTATCACCCCAATTCTTTGACTCAAGATACTCAATGACTCTCTTTAACTCAGGGTCTCTTCTCTGAAACCGAGCTAACTCTGGTAATTCAAATCCGAGATAATCTATTTCAATTAAACAATTACTTTCTTCATAACAGGATAATTAGCGTCACTTAATCCCATGTAACAAAAATATTCACAATGAGGAGAATTTTCAAATACACCAGATACCAACTCCTCTTTTACTATCTGGCTTTCTAGTTTCCCTGATTCGTTCCCGTAGAGCCTGCTCCCTGAGCCCTGTCCTGATCCCTGTATCGGTTAGGACAATCATAGGCTTTGTGTTCCTTACTCCCACATACAAAACAGTAGGCTCTATCTCTATACTGCACTTCCCTTAATTGTTTTGAACAAAACTTAGCCACATGTCCTCTTTTCTTACAGTTATTGCAGATAATATTTGGGCAATCTGTCTTTAGATGACTTGTACTATGACATATGTACCACTCTCTGGTAGCGGGGGTATTACTACCACTTCCCTGGGACATGTAACCAAATCCTTTGTTTCCACTATCTACACTATAACTTCTATCCTGACCTCTTCCTCTAACTCTGTATCCCCTACCAAATGACCTACCTCTTATTCCCTGACCTCGTTTTACGTCGCGCAAGCCTCGACGGAGTTCCTCATCTTGCCCTGTCATTCTCATGCCAAACCCTACTGCAGCCAATAAAAATTTCCTGTTTCTCTTTTAAAACTGCATTTTCTATGGATTCATAGCGTTTTGCAACCTTTTACGCTTCTTTCAAAGTACTATACTCTTGCTCTAATAGATACCTCTTTATATCCACCCTTGAGCCCTCAACAAAACAATGCAAAGCTATCCTTCGGGAAAAACAGGTGCAGTTCCAAATTCAAAGCCGTAAGCTTTCGCTGTACTCTCAACTATCATATAAAATTGATATACTGTTTCATTAGCTGACTGCGTGAGCCAAACTAATTCCTTAAATTTTTTTCCAGCGGTTTTTCCCGGCAAATACGCCTCGGTCAATTCTCTTTCCAATTCCTTTAGACTTACATTGTTCATAAAGTCCCTGTCCTCAAAAAAAATCAACAACGGTCCTCTGACCCTCAACGAATTGCATTGATCATTTGACTATCAGACCGATTGATCAACGCTTTCACCCTTTTCAATTGGCTGAAAAATGGCTTAATAAATTTTGGATTGTCTAGAACTGGAATACTTGCTAAGGGGTCCATAATAGGTCAAATTACACCCCGACCTTCACTGTAAACACGACCCTCATCTCCCAATAATCCGTTTATTGCACCCTGCTCAGAAGTCGCTCCCTCATTATCGGTTTTTTTTTGGCCAAAAGGTTTCCAACTTGCATTAAAAATTTTACAACTAGACCAGGCTCATAGTCTTCACTTTTGAGAATCAAAATTTTCCGGGACATTAATGCCTTTACTTTTAGCTTCCCTCAAAAATAAGAGAGCAATTGCTTTATTATACCCACTATCAGAAGGGTCAAGAATAGGTATTTGACTCATTTTATGCAAGCAAACAACGAGCAGAAAATGGTTAAAGTCCAATAAAGATCAGGTCCAATGATCAAGTCCAATAAAGATCAGGTACAGTCCACAAATCAATAGCTGTAAGTTCACTGCTAGCACTGCTGACAAATCCTCCCCCACGGAAAGCCGCTGCAACCACTTTGTAAACCTTTTCTTTCTGCTGATAAAGGGTTTACTTTGATAAGTGTTTTGGTAACGTAGCCGAATCATTCAGTTAGGGGTTCTCTTGGAGGAGGAAGAAGATTCTCTTTCAATATAAACTGTGTTTTATTGTACAAAACAAATAATATACAAGAGCTTGACTGCATCAAGACAAGACAGGAACTAACTCTAAGCGCTTCAGAAATTCATATATATAATCCTTCCCAAGGTCCCTAGAACACAAATAACCCCACTATCTAAAATACAAACATTGTAAATTATCAACAAACCAACAACCCCACTTCTTAGAATAAAACAATAAAATTCCCTATCTAGAATAAAACTGGGCGGTCAACAACCCAACCCGGATTCTCTTTATCAGAAGTTTACAGGCGGTCAACAGCCCAACCATGATTCTCTTTATCAGAAGTTTACATTTTCCTATCCAAATAATCACCTAAAATGTCAAGTAATTTCTGAAGGTTCCTTTCTGAATCAGCAACCAAAACAATATCATCTGCGAACAACATCATACGAATGGAAACAATATCTAAACTCACCATTGGCGCCTCCTTCCTTTCCATAAAGACCACTACAGAGTTTATAAACAGGGCGAATAATTTAGGAGACAATGTGCAACCCTGTTTAACACCTTTATATCTTCTAACTACCCTTGAAAGTTGCCTACCAACTCTCACAACCACTCTAGTAAACCTATACATTTGAAATAAAACTAACACAAATGGGATTGGGAGACCTATCTCTAACAAACTGTCCATTAATAGAAACCTACAAACGTTATCAAAAGCTTCTTTAATATCTATAAAAGTAGTGTAGCTATAACGATAGAGAGCGGGCAGTCTCCCCGCCATATAAGCAGACAGTACTCCTTTATAGTGTCAATTAGAGGATGCGGTCAGTACTCCCTTACTTTGTCAATGAAAGATGAGCGGACAGTACTCCTTTATAGTGTTATTTAGAGGAAGCGGTCAGTACTCCCTTACAGTGTCAATGAAAGAGAGCGGACAGGTAGCCAATGTAGCTATAACAGTTACAACGAGACAGATA
This sequence comes from Artemia sinica, assembly GCA_027921565.1. Taxonomy (NCBI): domain Eukaryota; kingdom Metazoa; phylum Arthropoda; class Branchiopoda; order Anostraca; family Artemiidae; genus Artemia; species Artemia sinica. The sequence goes on along the minus strand of JAPEVW010000781.1, from coordinate 32,751 downwards.
GGACATTACTGTATGAATTAAAGAGAGAAGACAATCAGAATCAGCCTACCATGAAAATTCGTGCTGTTCACGAAACCATGGTTTTGGTGTTGAATGTCATGTTTTCTGATAGAGTCATGGCCTTCACATATCTAATGTTAAACATGATTCTTCATTATGGTATGATTATAGGCGTTAACAAAAATGAAAACTACCATTTGAACAGTGTTGTTAGGTCCCCTGCCCCAACCCCAAGGACCCCCTCCCCCAACTTTTTGCCCCCCCCCCCCCAACTTTTTTGCCCCCCCCCCCCCCAACTTTTTGCCCCCCCCCCCCCCCAAAATCCTGCCCCTAACACCCCCCCTCCAAAACCCCCTGCTAAACATAAATTATTTCCTAAACAGAATTGGGTAAAGTGACACTCCACTCTGCTCGCGTGGCGGTTTTGAAAATTCTTATCACGTCCTCTTTTAATGTACTAATTATTCTTTTCCTTGTTCGCTTTTGATAAAATGTTTTAAATTAGTTGTTAATCTCCTTTCCTTTCGATTTGTATTTTCTTAGTGTTTGCAAACTTACTCGTTCTCTAGTAATTCAATTTCTTATTCATACGGTCCGATTTCAACAATGTTTATAGCTGATTTCTAAAGTGATATGCTTATCATTTAGTTCGTAGTCCTTTTTTCCTTTTTTTCCTTTCTGGTTTTTGTTGTGTTTATTTCTCTCTTTCTAGTGTTTTATAGTCTTTGTAGTTGTAGATGTGAAATATCGGGTTTCCGGTTCAGTCACTAATCAATTATCTATCTATCTATGATGCATAGCATAAATAAGATTGTTGAGTTTCCAACACAACAGTTAATTATATAATATAAGTTCTGTTGGAAGGCCCAAAAAACGCAAATTTGCAGTTGCAGTTACTATAAATGATGATTCTTTGGAACCAACACCTGAACTAACGTGCCAAAAATGAAAATGAAGAGCAAAGACACAGGCGATTAGAATACATGCAAGAAAGAAAATTAGAGCGTGGTTAAAATGAAAATGAAGAGTAAAGACACACGCAGTTAGAAGACATACGACAACAAACAAGTGGGTGGCTCAAAAATGAAAATGAAGAGCAGCGAGTCAACGAAAATCAACCTGGACAGCGAGAATCAAAACGAGTCAAAATTGAAAATGATAGCGATGATGATGGGGTTTGGTATTTTGACATGGACAAGGTCATCAATGCCTACCAAACCTTTGTTAAAAACAGAAAGGTTCTGCGATATGTATTTCATAATGACGAAAATTAAGCCGAGGTAAAACGAACCAAACAAATTGAAAATGATAGCGATGATGATTGGGTTTTCGATTTTGACATGGACATGGCCATCAATGCCTACCATACCTTTGAAAATCAAAAATACGGACTAGATAAATCGTTGGAAGAAAGAGAAGTTTTGTCCCACCGCCTGAACAATTAAAAGAAACAATGGTTCGGCAATATGTCTTTCACAGTGACAAAAGACAAGCCAAGGCAAAAGAAGAAGTTTGTGTCCCATCACCTGAACAATTAAAATAAACAAAGGTGGTCGTCAATACCTCCAATACCTTGTAAAATCAAAAACCTGGACTAGATAAGTCGTTGGAATAAACAGAAGTTTTTGTTCCACCACCTGAACAATTGAAAGAAACAAACGTTTGGCGATATGTCTTTCATAATAACAAAAGATAAGGCGAGGCAAAAGTTAAAGGTCCAATAAAAAATGTAATTATATAAAGGCACCACTTCTAATTTATGGTCCATTTGGACGTCATGACATCAAGAAAAGGCTAAAATTGTCTGCCTTTAGAAGACTAGCGACAGTGAGAATCTATATATAGAAGCCTGCCGCATGCTGAGTGCCGGAACCCGGTACTATATATATATATATATATATATATATATATATATATATATATATATATATATATATATATATATATATATATATATTATATATATATATATATATATATATATATATATATATAGATATATATATATATATATATATATATATATATATATATAATATATATATAGATATATATATATATATATATATATTATATTATATATATAGATATATATATATATATATATATATATATATAATATATAGATATATATATATATATATATATATATATATATATATATATATAGATATATATATATATATATATATATATATATATATATATATATATATATATATGTATGTATATATATATATATATATATATATATATATATATATATATATATATATATATATAATATATATATATATATATATATATATATATATAGATATATATATATATATATATATAATATATATATATATATATATTATGTTAAGAGGTAATTACTTGGCAAAAAAAAAAAAAAAAAAAAAAAAAACTGTCGTCCTAATCCAGCATCTATACCTTACCCATCTATCCAACTACCTAGGACCAAACGTATACCCGAACCGTCAACCAAATAGAAATGTCCAAGTCCATGCAAAGTCGTCATCAATAAATGTAAGTCGTTGTAAATTTACAAGCAAAAGCACCTTAAATCTAGCAAAATATTTCCAAGTAGAACCTTCCATTTAGGGCTCATCAGAAGAAATACCACCTGCCTTAACGGGTTTCGAGGCTTTACTTTCTTTACCCGGCACGGTGGATCCTCTACAATAAGATTTATATGGTAACCCTATGTCAGGTAAAATTTGTGAAATACATGCATACTAGTCAAGCTATTAAAAATTACATACAAAAGTGTTTCAATGTTTCCTTAATAAAATCCCAGAGGTCACTGACAGAGACCATTCTGGAACAAATGAAGACATGTCCAGATGTATCTTTTATTGGTATCTGGAACCAATTACCAATTTAAAGATCCTCAAGCTTGTTTGATAACCACTACAAACTCAAACTTCCAAAAAAGAAAAGCGCAAGAGAAATTATATTAAAATATCATTCAGTATTTCTTTATAATTTTTTGTATATTTACTTAAAAGTTCATGATACATAAAACTAAATTTTTTGAATTGCCAACTATTTTTTTCGGCAGAAAAACCTCTTAAGATCAGTTTTTCGCTCAGCTTTTTACATCTATTTTTAAAATCTGTGTAATTACTGCATATTTTTGCATACCTAAATAATTGGGAATAATAAGCCGAATAAGTAACATTTGAATGTATATTACTTTCAAGGAATGGAAATTAATTACTTCCAAATTAAAATCATCCGTTTTATTATATAATTTAAAAAACTAATTTGTTATTATTGAAATATTAATATTTAAATCTAAGAAATGGTCGGAGTGTCCCATCCCATAGCTAGACTCAAGAATTAACTCTGATGGATAAATATTTTTTGAAATATCAATAAACTCTGCACAATTTATTACTAAGAGATCGTCCAGATATCTTTTATTATTTGAAAGGTTATATTTTACATTGCTTGGGTTATTTTTATTTATCATATATTCGAATTCTAATTGACTTAAAAACAGGTCTGCTATGAATGGACTCGCATTCATACAGTTTGCTTATATAAATTCCCATTAAATCTTATAAATGTATTAAATAGAATAAATTCCAATAAATCGACATACCATATCCAAGCTATAACCTCTTGAATTAATAGTACTTCTAAAGAAATTCGTCCATCGGGCTTTTGTATTAAAAGTATCAATTTTCAAAAATCCGATATTAGACAAAAGAAAAGATTCCTTTATCACCATTTTCAATTTTTCGAATACTAAATTTAGTGACAAATTTGTATACAGAGTAGTAAAATCAAATGAATCGACTCTTTTAGCTGAAACATTCGCCAAAGAATCTATCACTTGTAACGAGTTATTAACACTCCAATATGGGTTAAAGTTAGAAAAATTTTTAATTCCGGAGCAATATGCTTAAATTTATTTCTAATTTCTCCTAAAATTAAAGATAGATCAGTAGCCGCCATTTGGTTGGACACCTTGCTGCCCCAGCAATAAAACGCGGTTTTGGTGGATTTTTATGAAATTTTATCGTCCAATATAAGAAAGGAAACTGTTTATCATTATCATTTATTTTAATATTGAATTTTTTCAAAATTCTTTCTTCTATATTTTCAATTAAACTATTCTCCTCCATATGGGCCTTTTCGTATGTATTTGTTGTTTGTAACTCTTTTGATAAAATATCACAATAGAGTTTCTGACAAATTATGGCAAAATTATTGCTAGCTTTATCAACAGGTACAATTATAAATTCATTCTGTATATTAGCAATTGCTTGTTTCATATTGGCATTATAAAATATTGAATTTTTCACAGAATCTGTTGGATTAATTCTATACATGCTATTTCTTACACTAGTCAAAATCAAATTTATCCAATTCTGAAATCTATCTTTAGTAATTTTCTCCTTCTTGCACCAATTATCAGTAAATAAGTTTAAATCATTCTTTAATCCCCTAAGAATATCTGCTGGCCTTATGCGGTAAGAAAGACGGAACTTAGCACCCATTTTCATTATATTTTGAAGATCACGATGCTTTATAATGGACAAAATCCCCCGTTACAATATGCTTATAAGTTTGATCCACACACGGTAAAAATTGCTCACAATTACAAACCGGTTTCCAATTACTCTCCCTGTCCAGTTTTTTAAGTATTGAATTATGCTTAAAAATCATTTGACCAATTGTTTTTGAAAATTTATATGTTAAAATTGGACTACCATTATACACCAAATTACATGGAAGGGCATTCCTTACTCTCCGCTGGTTTAAGATTCTTGGCAAATTAATATCTTCTATTTGTTTAGAACAAAAATTAATAGACAAATATAATCTATTATCCTTATTTACAATTTTATCAGGTTTATTATATTTTGAAATAAATTTTGATTTAGCTAAAATGCAAAACTGCATCATAAATTAATTTATTTTCTGAGTTACATGTTGTACTATTTTTTGCAATCCAGAATACTTTTATTAAATTATTCCTTGATAACTTATTTAAAGATTTTATTAAACTAGTCATTCCAAAGATATATGTGACCTAAATCGATTAAAAATGCATTTAAATCTAAATAATTCTTTTTATTATTTTTCCTATGTCCTCTTGATCGGTTTTTACGTTTAGTGGGACAATTAAAAGAACGGTGCTCAGTTAACCCATTAATACAGTTAGCAACTACATTCGACATGTCTCCGTATTTCGCAACTCGATCATTTAGCCCAGAAGGATACGCGGTACCCAGAGCATGGATCCAATACTCTTCTTGTCTGCGTAATTTATTATTTTTTCTTCTTTAGTAAAGTTTTCTAGGTCCAGATTTTCTAAAATTGTAATAGTTAGATTAGATACTGAACAAGTACCATTATTACAATGTTGAACTAGATAATTATTAGTTTTTTTCTTTGGTAATTGTAGTTTTATGTCCGATAATCTCTTATATATGTTGTTAATTGTTTCCCCCACATATTGTAATTGACAATTTTTACATTCTAGTAAATAGATAATATTATTTGTTTTACAATTTACCTGTCCAGTTAATAAACATTGAAACTTTTTATTATATAAAGTGCTTTTAACATAATTTCGAGGGATGAAGTGATCTTGACAAGGAAAACAACGACCATTACACTTTCTAATATTCGGCAGACCCCTTTGAATATTATCCTTACCAATATTATTCAATATAAAATCAGAAATCAAATAAAGCCAAAACGACAAACAATAGAAAAATCCAAAACATCTCCAAAAGCCAAGCCAAAAGTCCACAAGTAATAAGGTTACTCTGAATAATCATACAAAAACAAAAAAAAACTACCCTAAATAGAACATTTGCTTATGCTACCCTTTTAAAATAAGTGATAAATTCGCCAAATAGTCATCAATTTCAGGTAAAACCTGGACCAGGGTTAAGGTCCGTCGGGGAGGAATTTTTGATGATTCCTCCACCAGCACTAGATCCAACCTGGATTCATATTATGTTTAAGAGGTAATTACTTGGTACAAAAAAAAAAAAAAAAAAAAAAAAAAAAAAAAAAAAAAAAAAAAAACTGTCGTCCTAATCCAGCAATTGAGACAAATGTGCACTTGAACGAGGCTTTTACCTTACCCATCTATCCAACTACCTAGGACCAAACAGCATACCCGAACCGTCAACCAAATAGAAATGTCCAAGTCCATGCAAAGTCGTCATCAATAAATGTAAGTGGTTGTAAATTTACAAGCAAAAGCACCTTAAATCTAGCAAAATATTTCCAAGTAGAACCTTCCATTTAGGGCTCATCAGAAGAAATACCACCTGCCTTAACGGGTTTCGAGGCTTTACTTTCTTTACCCGGCACGCTGGAGCCTCTACCATAAGATCTATATGGTAACCCATGTCAGGTAAAACTTGTGAAATACATGCATACTAGTCAAGCTATTAAAAATTACATACAAAAAGTGTTTCAATGTTTCCTTAATAAAATCCCAGAGGTCACTGACAGAGACCATTCTGGAACAAATGAAGACATGTCCAGATGTATCTTTTATTGGTATCTGGAACCAATTACCAATTTAAAGATCCTCAAGCTTGTTTGAAAACCACTACAAACTCAAACTTCCAAAAAAGAAAAGCGCAAGAGAAATTATATTAAAATATCATTCAGTATTTCTTTATAATTTTTTATATATTTACTTAAAAGTTCATGATACATAAAACTAAATTTTTTGAATTGCCAACTAATTTTTTTGGCAGAAAAACCTCTTAAGATCAGTTTTTCGCTCAGCTTTTTACATCTATTTTTAAAATCTGTGTAATTACTGCATATTTTTGCATACCTAAATAATTGGGAATAATAAGCCGAATAAGTAACATTTGAATGTATATTACTTTCAAGGAATGGAAAATTAATTACTTCAAAATTAAAATCATCCGTTTCATTATATAATTTAAAAACTAATTTATTATTATTTGAAATATTAATATTTAAATCTAAGAAATGGTCGGAGTGTCCCATCCCATAGCTAGGCTCAAGAATTAACTCTTGTGGATAAATATTTTTTGAAATCTCAATAAACTCTGCACAATTATTACTAATAGATCGTCCAGATATCTTTTATTATTTGAAAGGTTATATTTTACATTGCTTGGGCTATTTTTATTTATCATATATTCGTATTCTAATTGACTTAAAAACAGGTCTGCTATGAATGGACTCGCATTCCCACCCATAGGAATACCTACAGTTTGTTTATATAAATTCCCATTAAATCTTATAAATGTATTAAATAGAACAAATTCCAATAAATCGCATACCATATCCAAGCTATAAAATCTTGAATTAATAGTACTTCTAAAGAAATTCGTCCATCGGGCTTTTTTATTAAAAGTATCAATTTTCAAAAATCCGATATTAGACAAAAGAAAAGATTTCTTTATCACCATTTTCAATTTTTCAAATACTAAACAAACTTCTGAAACTTAAACCGGACAACTCTACTCGTAATTTCAAAATTAAAACATATTGTAATTTGAAAATTTTATACACCAAGCTTAAGCTTGAAATATTATATTCTGTTCATCCCCGTTTGATTTTCAAAAACAGATTAACCCAAAAACTAATTTTTATCAGGTAGGAGTATTCGACCCCTCATTGTTCAAACTAAATTATTGATAGTTCATTTTAAACCCACAAACTAATAAATCCACAAACGTATAAGCCCACAAACTAATTAATATCAGCTAAGAGTTTTCGACCCCTTATTTATTAAACTAAATTATTGATATTTCATGTTGAAGTCCTGTAATTACTTTATCTTCATTATTTTGCTAAAATTTGTTAATGACTAAAAATTTACAATAAACAGAGAACATAGCAAATTTACAATTTAAAATATTTGAAGTTTCTTGTGCTGATTAGATAAAGAAAAAAACTTGTTTATTAAATTCTACAAAAATGTATACATACTCCGGCAAATATCAAGTTATGAAGAAACTGTAAATTACTTTAGTTTACAATTTTTGAAGGGTTTTACTAATTGTGATGTTCTTGAAGACATCACTTTCAGCCAACCCGAAGAAATAACCACTTATCTATACCCTGTATTATTTAGAGAAGTTTCTATCTTTTTAAGTCAATGAATATGTCTAATGAGCATACAAAAATGTGTCTTTTTCACAGGGTTGCCACCGTCAGTAGGATTTTACTAGATCTTGTAAATTCCCGAAAACTAGTAAAAATTCACGATTTATAGTAAACAAAACTTTTTTTTTATTTTCCATGAATTCAGGGGAAAAAATTATCGTAAACATATGACAGTTTTTGCTTGTCTGTCTCAGAGACAGACAAGCAGTCACCTATTTTCATAAACAAACACTTTACTTTCCGGCGTCTAAAGGTCGACAAAATCAGCTTTCTGTGTATCAAATCTTACCAACTAAAAATGAAGCTATAGTGACACTTGGATTTGTGATGATTGGGAATCTATTGGAATCAAAACAAAAGCCAACCACCCAAGGTGATTAGGTGAATCTCCTCAGTTTGAAAATTTTTATCGAGTAAAAAGGAGCCTGCTGAGAGAAATTAAAAGTAAGTAGAAATGTAACATTATATATATATATATATATATATATATATATATATATATATATATATATATATATATATATATATATATATATATAATATATATATATATATATATATATATATATATATATATATATATATATATATATATATATATATATATATATATATAATATATATATATATATATATATATATATATATATATATATATCCAAAAAAGGATTTTTGAACTTGTAGGTTTCCGGAATTTTCAATCATACTATGAAAACGAAAGAAAAAGAAAAGAGAAAAAAAAAAGAAGAAAAAGGAAAAAAAAGATTGTGAAAATTGTATTGATTATCCTCCTATAGTAAAAATCGATGCTTGATGGTGCGCGTGCGGCGTAGCCGCATGCGCAAAAATTTTTTTGAGCATTTAGTAAAAACAGATACGATCTAGTAAATTTTTCCTCTCCGATTTAGTAAATTCTTCCAGGTCAGGGTGGCAACCCTGGAATACGTCCCTTGGGCACACAAAAATGTGTCCTTTTCAGCCAAATTATGTCAATCTTGAAATCCCAGAGACTAGTTTTTTTACGACTTGTAAACCTCTTTCAAAATGGTCAGTTAACATCGAATATAATGAAAACGAAAAAGATTCATTTAGTTCATCCATAAAAAATAAACTAGTGTGAAAGCACAAAAGTCATACAACCATATAAACAGTAAGAAACTAATTGTCGGAGCTCATCTTCCTACGAGAGTTCCGCTTGACAGGTATGGTCGGCAGGAGGGTCAGCATTTTCACTTCTTTTGGTAGCTATTTGCCATTCAGAGTATTTCTTGCGCATGTCATAATGTACAATCCAGGAGTCAAGCGACGTTGTGGAGCGCTAGGTAAGCTCGGTTACCCTTCAACCAGGGGGGTGACATCCCCAAAGGCATAATTACTAGACCTTTGAACAATGCGAAACAAAATAGATGTCTAAGAATTCTGATTTGATGCTTGTTTTCGGAACTGGTAGGCGCGGGGGGCGTTGCCCTCAAATCACTTTTGACTCTTATAAAGGGCACTAAACTTCAATAAAATGAGCCCCATCTGAATTTTATACGACTACCCATTCTATAAAACCTTATATGCCCCTGGGGTATAACTGACAACCCTTGTCCCAGGGCTCTTATGGGTTGTGTAAACGCTGAGGGCATTGTTGTATGTTCTTTGGACCATTTTTAACAAAATTTCTATCTCAAAATTTATGTTGGATGCATCTAAGGAAAAGAATACGTGCGTGGAAAGGGGTGGCTTCATCCCTCTCCACCAAGGGTGGAGGGGGGCATACTCCAAGGGTGGAATGGCCCTTATGTTTCAAGAATCGTTCTTACAAAAATTAGACAAAAGGTCAAACATTAGCGTAGAGAGGGTGGTATTGAGGAGGGAGCTGCCCTCGTCATATACGGAATAATTTCTGTACGTTTTAAGTTTTAATGTCACTCCTTACTTTCGGTAGAAAAAACTAGTTTTTGTACTTATTTCTGATCGTTTTTCAGATAATCCAAGGAAATCCACCTCCTCTGGGGAAAATTCCCCATGAAAAATTCTCTATATAAAGTTCCTCCCATGTAAAATTCTTCCGCCGGGAAATTACCCCCGGACAATTCCATACCTGCTGCGAATCCTTCCCAAAAATGTTTTGCTTACGATTCTGCCAGATAAATACTCCTTACCATACCTTTATTTGAAGAAAGGCTTGTATTCATTTTGTTTCTGATCCTTTTTAAGGTCATTGGGGAATATCTCTGTTTGGAAAATACCCCCCCCCCTGGAAAGTTTATCCCCCAGAAATTTTCCATGGAAAATTTCTCCTGGTGATAATTGGAAATTTCTCCCGTGGAAAATCCCCCCCCTCCAAAAAAAGATCCCAAGAGAATTCCAACTCCGATGAAAACTTCCCCCTGAGAGTTCCCTCGGAATGTCTCTGCATGTACAATGGGATCATTAACGAGAAAAAAGACAAATAACAAACATTCTGTATACGAATTCTGGTAAATTTTCTACATGTAAAATTTCTCCTGAAAAGTTCACCCCCAGAAACTTCCATCCCAATGAGAAATTCTCCCCGTAGAAAATCCATCCCCAGAAGATATCCTTCCTCCCTTGGAAAATGTCGGTATACTTCCCTATAACAAATACTGTATGTAAACAATGGGCAAATTTCATAACTTGCGGCCCTTCCTCTGGTGGTTCTGAGGGGCCATGACATCTTTATTGTACCTTTCAACAATACTGAATAAAATGGCTATCTCAAAATTTTGATCAGACGACTTTCAGGAAAAAAAATGCGTGGGACAGGCGCTAGTTGTCCTCCAATTTTTTGATCACTTAAAAAGGACACTAGATCTTTTAATTTTCGTTTAAACGAGCCCTCTTGCGAAATTCTAGTACCAGTGATTTGATATGATCACCCCTGGAAAAAGCAACAACAACAAATAAACACGAATCCGTGATGCTTCTTCTGGCAAACACTATAAAATTTCATTTTTATAGATAGGAGCTTGGAACATCTACAGTGGTGTTCTCTGATATGCTGAATCTGATGGCGTGATTTCTATTAAAATTCTTTGACTTTTATGGGGTGTTTTTCACCTTTTCGAAAATTTGGCAAATTTTCCCTGGCCCACTAATGGGTAAAACTATACTTAAAAAATATTATATAATTGGAATCATCACAATAAGCTAATTTTTTGGTACATCTATTGATATCAAAATTGATTCCAGGTCATCAAGAATCTGATTTTTTTTTCTTTTGCTAACTTTTCATTTTCAGTTAGTAAAACTTAATAAATAGATAGATGTTTTTGCCTGACGATTGGAAGCTGGAAGCGATTGTTAACTAAAAAGGTGCCTGCTTGCCTATTATCTTGAGTGCAGCGTAAAAGCAAGGAGAAATAAAACCGTTTATAGATGAAAGAATACAAACTTGTAAAGATTTTCAAGAGTATATGCAAATAGTTGTCTGTGGGAAAGAGCAAGCAACTCCAAAAAATAATAACGTTTGTACAAAATTAGTAGAAAATAAGTAGTTAAGTAGATTTAGTGCTTGACAAGTAGTTTTAATTAGACCCCGGCGCCGATGAGGGAAGACCGGCAACGGCGGGGCCAAAAAACAGATTCGAGCCTATTCATGAGTTCAAAACTTCACAAGTTGCTGGCTGGAAGCTGGTCTTCTTTGTTATTCATCAAGAGAAGTAGAAATCTGGTAGAAACAAAATGGCTATGGCGTTTCAGAACCCTTGCATAATAGTTGAAGTATCTATTAGCTATGTATTCTTAACATAAATAATTATCAAAATTAGTAGTTTTTTTTCATCGAGCATTAGGCCTACTGTATACAAAACTTCAAATACCGTATCACAAAATTCGTCAGTTATCTGGGTAAAAACTTTGAATATAAGTTTGAACTTAGAAGCTTAATTTCTTCATAATGCCCTTTGCCAATATCTGCTTTGTCACCTTTAAAACAGTTAAAACGGGCGACTTTGATATTGATCGTTTTTCTTTTGCTCTTTTAGATTCCTAAAAAGCCTTCCTTGTATTAAAAACGGGTTTTAATAACAATGTAAAAAAATACATCAAGTATAACTCACGAAAATCTTGTTAATTTTTAAATTATCATAGGGGTTGGACAAATATGTTGTACGGAGTATTTTTGCTTGGCTGCTTCCTTCTTTAATTTACATGTGTTGATTCATATTTCAAAACATTATCCAACTGTCGAAATATACCATACATAAAACGTAAAACAATATTTACAATACACAAAAGAACATACAATTGCAAGGAGAAATATATGTAAAACACAAAAACACATCAACCTGTCCTACCAATTTTTTCCACAATCATTTATAATCATTTTGAATAGGATAACTTAAAATTTCAAATTAAAAAATAATCAAGCATCAGTTCCCAATGACGAAATGTGGATGATCCACCTCAGTACTGGAAGGAAAATGGAAGTTAATTTCCAATCAATGTGTCAGTCTTAACCAATTAGCTGGGTCGAACTTAAATGAATTTATATAATGGACGATATCAGAAAATTGAACAGCTTTTCGAAGAGCATGCGTAGCAATTCAGCGTAATCTTGTATGATTCGAATATGTTTCTCAATTATAATTAAACTAAAATGAAAACATTATGGCGTTAAAAACTTTTAACTAAGACAGTGAACGTTTATAAATTTTCCTTAGGGTATTCTTATTGAATTTCCTTTTATTTAAGATCGTGGCAACGCGTGACGGGTAAGCTGGTATACTAATGATATTCCAAATATTAGTATGTGTAAAAAAGGTATATTTAAAAATAGTGTGGAGGGACAAAAAATCTAGGGGTCAACCGGTCGAAAAAATTCCTTCAGTCAAACTTGGAAGTCTATTCTATCTGCGGGATGTGGCTATGATTGTCATGAATAAAAATCAACTTATCTTTGTGTGGACTGAGGCTGCTTTCAATAAGAAAATTCAAGATATTATTATTTGAATATAATAATAGACCTACCCCCCCCCCTCTGGACACCACATTGATAGGATACCGTCTCTGCTTTAAATTAAAAAAAAAAACTTTTTGGCATCCCTGCTTTCAATAAAAAAAAAAATCAAAGTACTATCACTTAAATATAATAACTCCCTATGCCCCCACCTCTGGATACCGTCTTGATAGGATACCGTCTCAACTTTAAATTAAAAAAAAGCTTTTTGGCATCCCTGCTTTCAATAAAAAAAATCAAGGTACTATCACTTAAATATAATAACTCCCTATGCCCCCCCCCCTCTGGATACCATCTTGGTAGGATACCGTCTATGCTTTAAATTAAAAAAATAACTTTTTGGCATCCCTGCTTTCAAAAAAAATTCAAGATATTATTATTTAAATATAATACTTCCCTAGCCCCCTCCCCTGGATACCATGCAGTAGGGAGGGCCTATCGACTCCCACGATTACATAATTCATGCATGTTTTTATGGTTTTTGTCACTGACAATGAAAAAACAGGATTTTTCTCACTTTGATGTATTTTCATGGTCGATTTATTTGTTGTTGTTCTTCCAGGTGTAATGACACGAAGGGTGATTTACATAATCGCTAGGTCTTGATCTAGGGGAGAGAATTTCCGAGAACTTGATTTACATAATCGAAGGGAATTATTGATTTACGAAAGGGGAATTAAGAAACAAATATGGCTTCTTTGATCTTAGGTCTGAGGGATAAACGGTCTTTAGGTCAGAGAGAAAAATTAATATTCTATTTTTAAATAAGGCTTCATTGATCTTTAGCGTCAGGAATTAGAAATGACATCATTTGTTATCTTGGAATTATGCGGGAGTCTAAAGAGATAGAAAAATCCTTTTTTAAATACGGCTTGACTGATCTTTAAGTCAGAGAAATAAATTGATATTCTATCAAAACCATAATAATGTAGCTAGGAACATCTTAGAGATGAAGAGATTAACGCGGGAAAGGGTTTCCTAGGAATTTCAAATGTGACAGCGCAGGGATGACAAAACAAAAGGAACACGCAGAAATTACTTTTGGGGATTATTTGGACCAAACCGTTTGAGACATTTTAGAAGATGATTTAGGCGAAACCGTTTGAGGCATTTTAGAAGATGATTTTAGAAGATGATTTAAGAAGATTTGAGGGTAGAAACTCTGTGGTCGTTATAATACACAAGTTCCATTTGATCAATGTTGTGAGGTCCCTACCCCAACCCCAAAGGGCCCCGACCCCCCATACCCCAACCCGAAAGAAACCCCCGGCCCACAAAGGCCCCGGTCCCCCAATGCCCCCCGGCCCAATCCCAAAGGGCCACCGGGCACCCACATTTTTTTGTTTGCATGTCTGGGTTGGTGTTTGCAAGTCCTAGTATTTGTCTTTGTTGGTTTGTATATCTAAAGTGTCTATCTTTCTCTGTTTGCATGTCTGACTCTATTTGTTTGCATGTCTGGGTTGGTGTTTGCAAGTCCAAGTATTTGTCGTTGTGGTTTGTGTATCTAAAGTGCCTGTCTTTCTCTGTTTGCATGTCTGGGTTGATGTTTGCAAGTCAAAGAATTTGTCTTTGTCGGTTTGTATATCTAAAGTGCCTATCTTTCTCTGTTTGCATGTCTGATTCTATTTGTTTGCATGTCTGGGTTGGTGTTTGCAAGTCCAAGTATTTGTCTTTGTTGGTTTGTATATCTAAAGTGCCTGTCTTTCTCTGTTTGTGAGCTGATTCTATTGGTTTGCATATCTGGGTTGGTGTTTGCAAGTCCAAGTATTTGTCTTTGTTGGTTTATATATCTAAAGTGCCTGTCTTTCTCTGTTTGCATATCTGATTCTATTTGTTTGCATGTCTGGGTTGGTGTTTGCAAGTCCAAGTATTTGTCTTTGTTGGTTTGTATATCTAAAGTGCCTGTCTTTCTCTGTTTGCATGTCCGATTCCATATTTGTCTTTGTTGGTTTGTATATCTAAAGTGCCTGTCTTTCTCTGTTTGCATGTCTGATTCTATTTGCTTGCATGTCTGGGTTGGTGTTTGCAAGTCCGAGAATTTGTCTTTGTCGGTTTGTATATCTAAAGTGCCTATCTTTCTCTGTTTGCATGTCTGATTCTATTTGTTTGCATGTCTGGGTTGGTGTTTGCAAGTCCAAGTATCTGTCTTTGTTGGTTTGTATATCTAAAGTGCCTATCTTTCTCTGTTTGCATGTCTGATTCTATTTTTTTGCATGTTTGGGTTGATGTTTTGCAAGTCCAAGTATTTGTCTTTGTTGGTTTGTATATCTAAAGCACAGTTTATATAATTAGCAGTATGATCATTCTCTATCTCTCCCATTATAAAAACCCGGACAGGGGTGCGAGTGTTCCGGAGAACGTTTTTGCAGATAAAAACATAGGCGTTATCAGATCTTTTCGCGGGTAGACAAGTCAGATTTCTCTTGGACGCAAAACTTGGCTTCAACGTTGGAACACTAATTTTGAAGAATATATATATATATATATATTTATATATATATATATATATATAATATATATATATATATATATATATATATATTATATATATATATATATATATATATATATATAATATATATATATATATATATATATATATATATATATATATATATATATATATATATATATTTATATATATATATATATATATATATATATATATATATATAATATATATATATATATATATATATATATATATATATATATATATATATTTGGTATTTTCTTTGATAGGGCTATTGTGGCAACTTTTACCACAACAACCAATAATTAGAACTCAAGGCCTAAAATTGTTCTCAATCAGGAACCCTTATCGCTATCTAAATTCAGAAAGTGCAAAGATTTTCAAACAGAGGTGTTTATTGTTTAAAGTTCAGGAAAGGTCTGCCCATTTCATATGAAAACATTGATTGAAAACAAAACTAGTTTTATCTAGGCTCTCCGCCAAAACAGGTAACTAGATTTTTCAAATATCATAGGAACTACAATCTGAGAAAATAAATATCACGACGTAAAAAAAAAATGATAAACTATCCAGTTGCGGATCCAGAGGGGGGGCGAGGGTTACCCCGTAAAGTAGTCTAAAGTAGTGTAATTTACCTAATTAACGCAAGTTTGCATTAATTAAACTTGCTCCTAACGTAAGTTTGTCGGATCAACCTATTTTGCGCCCCCCCCCCCCTAAAAAATCCTGGATCCGCCCCTAAAACCATCACACCTACCCCACCAGTTATAAGAAGAAGAAAAAATCCTTATTTTCACAAATTTCATCAACCCCCCCGCCCCCTATTTTACAAAATCCTACATAGGCCGATCAGTTGAGTCCACGTAAATAATAGATTAAGTCATAATTTGTATATAAATTAATTCATACCTGTGAGATGGGACGCTTGCAAACCACTTGGCTGGCTCACCAAGTTTTTTTCTGCTTTCGCAATTACGAATAATGCACTTGGTAACCATTTCTCAGTGATTGACGATAACAGACTAATCCGCTAAGGTAGAAACAAGTGGGAGGATCTTTTTGTTCGCACCGAGACCGAAGACCAGAAATTATCTGCGATAAGCTTACTGTCTATAAACTGTGATCTAAAGTGACTGTCTTTCTCTGTTTGCATGTCTGATTCTATTTGTTTGCATGTCTGGGCTGGTGTTTGCAAGTCCAAGTATCTGTCTTTGTTGGTTTGTATATCTAAAGTGCCTATCTTTCTCTGTTTGCATGTCTGATTCTATTTGTTTGCATGTCTGGGTTGGTGTTTGCAAGTCCAAGTATTTGTCTTTGTTGGTTTGTATATCTAAAGTGCCTGTCTTTCTCTGTTTGTGTGTCTGATTCTATTTGTTTGCATGTCTGGGATTGGTGTTTGCAAGTCCAAGTATTTGTCTATGTTGATTTGTATATCTAAAGTGCCTGTCTTTCTCTGTTTGCATGTCTGATTCTATTTGTTTGCATGTCTGGGTTGGTGTTTGCAAGTCCAAGTATTTTTCTATGTTGGTTTGTATATCTAAAGTGCCTATCTTTCTCTGTTTGCATGTCTGATTCTATTTGTTTGCATGTCTGGGTTGGTGTTTTGCAAGTCCAAGTATCTGTCTTTGTTGGTTTGTATATCTAAAGTGCCTATCTTTCTCTGTTTGCATGTCTGATTCTATTTGTTTGCATGTCTGGGTTGGTGTTTGCAAGTCCAAGTATTTGTCTTTGTTGGTTTATATATCTAAAGTGCCTGTCTTTCTCTGTTTGCATATCTGATTCTATTTGTTTGCATGTCTGGCTTGGTGTTTGCAAGTCCAAGTATCTGTCTTTGTTGGTTTGTATATCTAAAGTGCCTATCTTTCTCTGTTTGCATGCCTGATTCTATTTGTTTGCATGTCTGGGTTGGTGTTTGCAAGTCCAAGTATTTGTCTTTGTTGGTTTGTATATCTAAAGTGCCTGTCTTTCTCTGTTTATGTGTCTGATTCTATTTGTTTGCATGTCTAGGATTGGTGTTTGCAAGTCCAAGTATTTGTCTATGTTGGTTTGTATATCTAAAGTGCCTGTCTTTCTCTGTTTGCATGTGTGATTCTATTTGTTTGCATGTCAGGGTTGGTGTTTGCGAGTTCAAGTATTTGTCTTTGTTGGTTTGTTATCTAAAGTGCCTGTCTTTCTCTGTTTGCATGTCTGATTCTATTTGTTTACATGTCTGGGTTGGTGTTTGCAAGTCCAAGCATCTGTCTTTGTTGGTTTGTATATCTAAAGTGCCTATCTTTCTCTGTTTGCATGTCTGATTCTATTTGTTTGCATGTCTGGGTTGGTGTTTTGCAAGTCCAAGTATCTGTCTTTGTTGGTTTGTATATCTAAAGTGCCTATCTTTCTCTGTTTGCATGTCTGATTCTATTTCTTTGCATGTCTGGGTTGGTGTTTGCAAGTCCAAGTATTTGTCTTTGTTGGTTTGTATATCTAAAGTGCCTGTCTTTCTCTGTTTTGTGTCTGATTCTATTTGTTTGCATGTCTAGGATTGGTGTTTGCAAGTCCAAGTATTTGTCTATGTTGGTTTGTATATCTAAAGTGCCTGTCTTTCTCTGTTTGCATGTCTGATTCTATTTGTTTGCATGTCTGGGTTGGTGTTTGCAAGTCCAAGTATCTGTCTTTGTTGGTTTGTATATCTAAAGTGCCTATCTTTCTCTGTTTGCATGTCTGATTCTATTTATTTGCATGTCTGGGTTGGTGTTTGCAAGTCCAAGTATTTGTCTTTGTTGGTTTGTATATCTAAAGTGCCTGTCTTTCTCTGTTTTTGTGTCTGATTCTATTTGTTTGCATGTCTGGGATTGGTGTTTGCAAGTCCAAGTATTTGTCTATGTTGGTTTGTATATCTAAAGTGCCTGACTTTCTCTGTTTGCATGTCTGATTCTATTTGTTTGCATGTCTGGGTTGGTGTTTGCAAGTCCAAGTATTTGTCTTTGTTGGTTTGTATATCTAAAGTGCCTGTCTTTTTCTGTTTGCATGTCTGATTCTATTTGTTTACATGTCTGGGTTGGTGTTTGCAAGTCCAAGTATCTGTCTTTGTTGGTTGTGTATCTAAAGTGCCTGTCTTTCTCTGTTTGCATGTCTGATTCTATTTGTTTACATGTCTGGGTGGTGTTTGCAAGTCCAAGTATCTGTCTTTGCTGGTTTGTATATCTAAAGTGCCTATCTTTCTCTGTTTGCATGTCTGATTCTATTTGTTTGCATGTCTGGGTTGGTGTTTGCAACTCCAAGTATTTGTCTTTGTTGGTTTGTATATCTAAAGTGCCTGTCCTTCTCTGTTTGTGTGTCTGATTCTATTTGTTTGCATGTCTGGGTTGGTTTTTGCAAGTCCAAGTATTTGTCTTTGTTGGTTTGTATATATCTAAAGTGCCTGTCTTTCTCTGTTTGCATGTCTGATTCTATTTGTTTGCATGTCTGGGTTGGTGTTTGCAAGTCCAAGTATTTGTCTTTGTTGGTTTGTATATCTAAAGTGCCTGTCTTTCTCTGTTTGTGTGTCTGATTCTATTTGTTTGCATGTCTGGGATTGGTGTTTGCAAGTCCAAGTATTTGTCATGTTGATTTGTATATCTAAAGTGCCTATCTTTCTCTGTTTGCATGTCTGATTCTATTTGTTTGCATGTCTGGGTTGATGTTTTGCAAGTCCAAGTATTTGTCTTTGTTGGTTTGTATATCTAAAGCACAGTTTATATAATTAGCAGTATGATCATTCTCTATCTCTCCCATTATAAAAACCCGGACAGGGGTGCGAGTGTTCCGGAGAACGTTTTTGCAGATAAAAAACATAGGCGTTATCAGATCTTTTCGCGGGTAGACAAGTCAGATTTCTCTTGGACGCAAAACTTGGCTTCAACGTTGGAACACTAATTTTGAAGAATATATATATATATATATTATATATATATATATATATATATATATATATATATATATATATATATATAATATATATATATATATATATATATATATATATAATATATATATATATATATATATATAATATATATATATATAATATATATATATATATATATATATATATATATATATATATATATATATATATATATATATATATATATATATATATATATATATATATTATATATATATATATATATATATATATATATATATATATATATATATATATATATATATATATATATATATATATATATATATATATATATTTGGTATTTTCTTTGATAGGGCTATTGTGGCAACTTTACCACAACAACCAATAATTAGAACTCAAGGCCTAAAATTGTTCTCAATCAGGAACCCTTATCGCTATCTAAATTCAGAAAGTGCAAAGATTTTCAAACAGAGGTGTTTATTGTTTAAAGTTCAGGAAAGGTCTGCCCATTCATATGAAAACATTGATTGAAAACAAAACTAGTTTTATCTAGGCTCTCCGCCAAAACAGGTAACTAGATTTTTCGAATATCATAGGAAACTACAATCTGAGAAAATAAATATCACGACGTAAAAAAAAAATGATAAACTATCCAGTTGCGGATCCAGAGGGGGGGCGAGGGTTACCCCCGTAAAGTAGTCTAAAGTAGTGTAATTTACCTAATTAACGCAAGTTTGCATTAATTAAACTTGCTCCTAACGTAAGTTTGTCGATCAACCTATTTTGCGCCCCCCCCTAAAAAAATCCTGGATCCGCCCCTAAAACCATCACACCTACCCCACCAGTTATAAGAAGAAGAAAAAATCCTTATTTTCACAAATTTCATCAACCCCCCGCCCCCTATTTTACAAAATCCTACATAGGCCGATCAGTTGAGTCCACGTAAATAATAGATTAAGTCAAAATTTGTATATAAATTAATTCATACCTGTGAGATGGGACGCTTGCAAACCACTTGGCTGGCTCACCAAGTTTTTTCTGCTTTCGCAATTACGAATAATGCACTTGGTAACCATTTCTCAGTGATTGACGATAACAGACTAATCCGCTAAGGTAGAAAACAAGTGGGAGGATCTTTTTGTTCGCACCGAGACCGAAGACCAGAAATTATCTGCGATAAGCTACTGTCTATAAACTGTGATCTAAAGTGACTGTCTTTCTCTGTTTGCATGTCTGATTCTATTTGTTTGCATGTCTGGGCTGGTGTTTGCAAGTCCAAGTATCTGTCTTTGTTGGTTTGTATATCTAAAGTGCCTATCTTTCTCTGTTTGCATGTCTGATTTTATTTGTTTGCATGTCTGGGTTGGTGTTTGCAAGTCCAAGTATTTGTCTTTGTTGGTTTGTATATCTAAAGTGCCTGTCTTTCTCTGTTTGTGTGTCTGATTCTATTTGTTTGCATGTCTGGGATTGGTGTTTGCAAGTCCAAGTATTTGTCTATGTTGATTTGTATATCTAAAGTGCCTGTCTTTCTCTGTTTGCATGTCTGATTCTATTTGTTTGCATGTCTGGGTTGGTGTTTGCAAGTCCAAGTATTTTTCTATGTTGGTTTGTATATCTAAAGTGCCTATCTTTCTCTGTTTGCATGTCTGATTCTATTTGTTTGCATGTCTGGGTTGGTGTTTTGCAAGTCCAAGTATCTGTCTTTGTTGGTTTGTATATCTAAAGTGCCTATCTTTCTCTGTTTGCATGTCTGATTCTATTTGTTTGCATGTTTGGGTTGGTGTTTTGCAAGTCCAAGTATTTGTCTTTGTTGGTTTATATATCTAAAGTGCCTGTCTTTCTCTGTTTGCATATCTGATTCTATTTGTTTGCATGTCTGGCTTGGTGTTTGCAAGTCCAAGTATCTGTCTTTGTTGGTTTGTATATCTAAAGTGCCTATCTTTCTCTGTTTGCATGCCTGATTCTATTTGTTTGCATGTCTGGGTTGGTGTTTGCAAGTCCAAGTATTTGTCTTTGTTGGTTTGTATATCTAAAGTGCCTGTCTTTCTCTGTTTGATGTCTGATTCTATTTGTTTGCATGTCTGGGTTGGTGTTTGCAAGTCCAAGTATTTGTCTTTGTTGGTTTGTATATCTAAAGTGCCTGTCTTTCTCTGTTTGCATGTCTGATTCTATTTGTTTACATGTCTGGGTTGGTGTTTGCAAGTCCAAGTATCTGTCTTTGTTGGTTTGTATATCTAAAGTGCCTATCTTTCTCTGTTTGCATGTCTGATTCTATTTGTTTGCATGTCTGGGTTGGTGTTTTGCAAGTCCAAGTGTCTGTCTTTGTTGGTTTGTATATCTAAAGTGCCTATCTTTCTCTGTTTGCATGTCTGATTCTATTTCTTTGCATGTCTGGGTTGGTGTTTGCAAGTCCAAGTATTTGTCTTTGTTGGTTTGTATATCTAAAGTGCCTGTCTTTCTCTGTTTTTGTGTCTGATTCTATTTGTTTGCATGTCTGGGATTGGTGTTTGCAAGTCCAAGTATTTGTCTATGTTGGTTTGTATATCTAAAGTGCCTGACTTTCTCTGTTTGCATGTCTGATTCTATTTGTTTGCATGTCTGGGTTGGTGTTTGCAAGTCCAAGTATTTGTCTTTGTTGGTTTGTATATCTAAAGTGCCTGTCTTTTTCTGTTTGCATGTCTGATTCTATTTGTTTACATGTCTGGGTTGGTGTTTGCAAGTCCAAGTATCTGTCTTTGTTGGTTTGTATATCTAAAGTGCCTGTCTTTCTCTGTTTGCATGTCTGATTCTATTTGTTTACATGTCTGGGTTGGTGTTTGCAAGTCCAAGTATCTGTCTTTGTTGGTTTGTATATCTAAAGTGCCTATCTTTCTCTGTTTGCATGTCTGATTCTATTTGTTTGCATGTCTGGGTTGGTGTTTGCAAGTCCAAGTATTTGTCTTTGTTGGTTTGTATATCTAAAGTGCCTGTCTTTCTCTGTTTGTGTGTCTGATTCTATTTGTTTGCATGTCTGGGTTGGTGTTTGCAAGTCCAAGTATTTGTCTTTGTTGGTTTGTATATATCTAAAGTGCCTGTCTTTCTCTGTTTGCATGTCTGATTCTATTTGTTTGCATGTCTGGGTTGGTGTTTGCAAGTCCAAGTATTTGTCTTTGTTGGTTTGTATATCTAAAGTGCCTGTCTTTCTCTGTTTGTGTGTCTGATTCTATTTGTTTGCATGTCTGGGATTGGTGTTTGCAAGTCCAAGTATTTGTCATGTTGATTTGTATATCTAAAGTGCCTGTCTTTCTCTGTTTGCATGTCTGATTCTATTTGTTTGCATGTCTGGGTTGGTGTTTGCAAGTCCAAGTATTTGTCTTTGTTGGTTTGTATATCTAAAGTGCCTGTCTTTCTCTGTTTGCATGTCTGATCTATGTTTGCATGTCGATATTTGGTCAGTTTGTTGTTGGTTTGTATATCTAAAGTGCCTGTCTTTCTCTGTTTGCATGTCTGATTCTATTTGCTTGCATGTCTGGGTTGGTGTTTGCAAGTCCAAGTATTTGTCTATGTTGGTTTGTATATCTAAAGTGCCTATCTTTCTCTGTTTGCATGTCTGATTCTATTTGTTTGCATGTCTGGATGGTGTTCAACCTATTTTGCGCCCCCCCCCTAAAAAAATCCTGGATCCGCCCCTAAAACCATCACACCTACCCCACCAGTTATAAGAAGAAGAAAAAATCCTTATTTTCACAATTTCATCAACCCCCCCGCCCCCTTTTTTACAAAATCCTACATAGGCCGTTCAGTTGAGTCCACGTAAATAATAGATTAAGTCATAATTTGTATATAAATTAATTCATACCTGTGAGATGGGACGCTTGCAAACCACTTGGCTGGCTCACCAAGTTTTTTTCTGCTTTCGCAATTACGAATAATGCACTTGGTAACCATTTCTCAGTGATTGACGATAACAGACTCATCGCTAAGGCAGAAACAAGTGGGAGGATCTGTTTGTTCGCACCGAGGACCGAAGACCAGAAATTATCTGCGATAAGCTTACTGTCTATAAACTGTGATCTAAAGTGACTGTCTTTCTCTGTTTGCATGTCTGATTCTATTTGTTTGCATGTCTGGGCTGGTGTTTGCAAGTCCAAGTATCTGTCTTTGTTGGTTTGTATATCTAAAGTGCCTATCTTTCTCTGTTTGCATGTCTGATTCTATTTGTTTGCATGTCTGGGTTGGTGTTTGCAAGTCCAAGTATTTGTCTTTGTTGGTTTGTATATCTAAAGTGCCTGTCTTTCTCTGTTTGTGTGTCTGATTCTATTTGTTTGCATGTCTGGGTTGGTTTTTGCAAGTCCAAGTATTTGTCTTTGTTGGTTTGTATATCTAAAGTGCCTGTCTTTCTCTGTTTGCATGTCTGATTCTATTTGTTTGCATGTCTGGGTTGGTGTTTGCAAGTCCAAGTATTTGTCTTTGTTGGTTTGTATATCTAAAGTGCCTGTCTTTCTCTGTTTGCATGTCTGATTCTATTTGTTTGCATGTCTGGGTTGGTGTTTGCAAGTCCAAGTATTTGTCTTTGTTGGTTTGTATATCTAAAGTGCCTGTCTTTCTCTGTTTGCATGTCTGATTCTATTTGTTTGCATGTCTGGGTTGGTGTTTGCAAGTCCAAGTATTTGTCTTTGTTGGTTTGTATATCTAAAGTGCCTGTCTTTCTCTGTTTGCATGTCCGATTCCATATTTGTCTTTGTTGGTTTGTATATCTAAAGTGCCTGTCTTTCTCTGTTTGCGTGTCTGATTCTATTTGTTTGCATGTCTGGGATTGGTGTTTGCAAGTCCAAGTATTTGTCATTGTTGGTTTGTATATCTAAAGTGCCTGTCTTTCTCTGTTTGCATGTCTGATTCTATTTGTTTGCATGTCTGGATGGTGTTCAACCTATTTTGCGCCCCCCCCTAAAAAAATCCTGGATCCGCCCTAAAACCATCACACCTACCCCACCAGTTATAAGAAGAAGAAAAAATCCTTATTTTCACAAATTTCATCAACCCCCCCGCCCCCTTTTTTACAAAATCCTACATAGGCCGATCAGTTGAGTCCACGTAAATAATAGATTAAGTCATAATTTGTATATAAATTAATTCATACCTGTGAGATGGGACGCTTGCAACCACTTGGCTGGCTCACCAAGTTTTTTTCTGCTTTCGCAATTACGAATAATGCACTTGGTAACCATTTCTCAGTGATTGACGATAACAGACTCATCCGCTAAGGCAGAAACAAGTGGGAGGATCTTTTTGTTCGCACCGAGACCGAAGACCGAAATTATCTGCGATAAGCTTACTGTCTATAAACTGTGATCTAAAGTGCCTGTCTTTCTCTGTTTGCATGTCTGATTCTATTTGTTTGCATGTCTGGGTTGGTGTTTGCAAGTCCAAGTATTTGTCTTTGTTGGTTTGTATATCTAAAGTGCCTGTCTTTCTCTGTTTGCATGTCTGATTCTATTTGTTTGCATGTCTGGGTTGGTGTTTGCAAGTCCAAGTATTTGTCTTTGTTGGTTTGTATATCTAAAGTGCCTGTCTTTCTCTGTTTGCATGTCTGATTCTATTTGTTTGCATGTCTGGGATTGGTGTTTGCAAGTCCAAGTATTTGTCTTTGTTGGTTTGTATATCTAAAGTGCCTGTCTTTCTCTGTTTGCATGTCTGATTCTATTTGTTTGCATGTCTGGGTTGGTGTTTGCAAGTCCAAGTATTTGTCTTTGTTGGTTTGTATATCTAAAGTGCCTGTCTTTCTCTGTTTGCATGTCTGATTCTATTTGTTTGCATGTCTGGGTTGGTGTTTGCAAGTCCAAGTATTTGTCTTTGTTGGTTTGTATATCTAAAGTGCCTGTCTTTCTCTGTTTGCATGTCTGATTCTATTTGTTGCATGTCTGGGTTGGTGTTTGCAAGTCCAAGTATTTGTCTTTGTTGGTTTATATATCTAAAGTGCCTGTCTTTCTCTGTTTGCATATCTGATTCTATTTGTTTGCATGTCTGGGTTGGTGTTTGCAAGTCCAAGTATTTGTCTTTGTTGGTTTGTATATCTAAAGTGCCTGTCTTTCTCTGTTTGCATGTCTGATTCTATTTGTTTGCATGTCTGGGTTGGTGTTTGCAAGTCCAAGTATTTGTCTTTGTTGGTTTGTATATCTAAAGTGCCTGTCTTTCTCTGTTTGCATGTCTGATTCTATTTGTTTGCATGTCTGGGTTGGTGTTTGCAAGTCCAAGTATTTGTCTTTGTTGGTTTGTATATCTAAAGTGCCTGTCTTTCTCTGTTTGCATGTCTGATTCTATTTGTTTGCATGTCTGGGTTGGTGTTTGCAAGTCCAAGTATTTGTCTTTGTTGGTTTGTATATCTAAAGTGCCTGTCTTTCTCTGTTTGCATGTCTGATTCTATTTGTTTGCATGTCTGGGTTGGTGTTTGCAAGTCCAAGTATTTGTCTTTGTTGGTTTGTATATCTAAAGTGCCTATCTTTCTCTGTTTGCATGTCTGATTCTATTTGTTTGCATGTCTGGTTTGGTGTTTGCAAGTCCAAGTATTGTCTTTGTTGGTTTGTATATCTAAAGTGCCTGTCTTTCTCTGTTTGCATGTCTGATTCTATTTGTTTGCATGTCTGGGTTGGTGTTTGCAAGTCCAAGTATTTGTCTTGTTGGTTTGTATATCTAAAGTGCCTGTCTTTCTCTGTTTGCATGTCTGATTCTATTTGTTTGCATGTCTGGGTTGGTGTTTGCAAGTCCAAGTATTGTCTTTGTTGGTTTGTATATCTAAAGTGCCTGTCTTTCTCTGTTTGCATGTCTGATTCTATTTGTTTGCATGTCTGGGTTGGTGTTTGCAAGTCCAAGTATTTGTCTTTGTTGGTTTGTATATCTAAAGTGCCTGTCTTTCTCTGTTTGCATGTCTGATTCTATTTGTTTGCATGTCTGGGTTGGTGTTTGCAAGTCCAAGTATTTGTCTTTGTTGGTTTGTATATCTAAAGTGCCTGTCTTTCTCTGTTTGCATGTCTGATTCTATTTGTTTGCATGTCTGGGTTGGTGTTTGCAAGTCCAAGTATTTGTCTTTGTTGGTTTGTATATCTAAAGTGCCTGTCTTTCTCTGTTTGCATGTCTGATTCTATTTGTTTGCATGTCTGGGTTGGTGTTTGCAAGTCCAAGTATTTGTCTTTGTTGGTTTGTATATCTAAAGTGCCTGTCTTTCTCTGTTTGCATGTCTGATTCTATTTGTTTGCATGTCTGGGTTGGTGTTTGCAAGTCCAAGTATTTGTCTTTGTTGGTTTGTATATCTAAAGTGCCTGTCTTTCTCTGTTTGCATGTCTGATTCTATTTGTTTGCATGTCTGGGTTGGTGTTTGCAAGTCCAAGTATTTGTCTTTGTTGGTTTGTATATCTAAAGTGCCTGTCTTTCTCTGTTTGCATGTCTGATTCTATTTGTTTGCATGTCTGGGTTGGTGTTTGCAAGTCCAAGTATTTGTCTTTGTTGGTTTGTATATCTAAAGTGCCTGTCTTTCTCTGTTTGCATGTCTGATTCTATTTGTTTGCATGTCTGGGTTGGTGTTTGCAAGTCCAAGTATTGTCTTTGTTGGTTTGTATATCTAAAGTGCCTGTCTTTCTCTGTTTGCATGTCTGATTCTATTTGTTTGCATGTCTGGGTTGGTGTTTGCAAGTCCAAGTATTTGTCTTTGTTGGTTTGTATATCTAAAGTGCCTGTCTTTCTCTGTTTGTGTGTCTGATTCTATTTGTTTGCATGTCTGGGTTGGTGTTTGCAAGTCCAAGTATTTGTCTTTGTTGGTTTGTATATCTAAAGTGCCTGTCTTTCTCTGTTTGCATGTCTGATTCTATTTGTTTGCATGTCTGGGTTGGTGTTTGCAAGTCCAAGTATTTGTCTTTGTTGGTTTGTATATCTAAAGTGCCTGTCTTTCTCTGTTTGCATGTCTGATTCTATTTGTTTGCATGTCTGGGTTGGTGTTTGCAAGTCCAAGTATTTGTCTTTGTTGGTTTGTATATCTAAAGTGCCTGTCTTTCTCTGTTTGCATGTCTGATTCTATTTGTTTGCATGTCTGGGTTGGTGTTTGCAAGTCCAAGTATTTGTCTTTGTTGGTTTGTATATCTAAAGTGCCTGTCTTTCTCTGTTTGCATGTCTGATTCTATTTGTTTGCATGTCTGGGTTGGTGTTTGCAAGTCCAAGTATTTGTCTTTGTTGGTTTGTATATCTAAAGTGCCTGTCTTTCTCTGTTTGCATGTCTGATTCTATTTGTTTGCATGTCTGGGTTGGTGTTTGCAAGTCCAAGTATTTGTCTTTGTTGGTTTGTATATCTAAAGTGCCTATCTTTCTCTGTTTGCATGTCTGATTCTATTTGTTTGCATGTCTGGGTTGGTGTTTGCAAGTCCAAGTATTTGTCTTTGTTGGTTTGTATATCTAAAGTGCCTGTCTTTCTCTGTTTGCATGTCTGATTCTATTTGTTTGCATGTCTGGGTTGGTGTTTGCAAGTCCAAGTATTTGTCTTTGTTGGTTTGTATATCTAAAGTGCCTGTCTTTCTCTGTTTGCATGTCTGATTCTATTTGTTTGCATGTCTGGGTTGGTGTTTGCAAGTCCAAGTATTTGTCTTTGTTGGTTTGTATATCTAAAGTGCCTGTCTTTCTCTGTTTGCATGTCTGATTCTATTTGTTTGCATGTCTGGGTTGGTGTTTGCAAGTCCAAGTATTTGTCTTTGTTGGTTTGTATATCTAAAGTGCCTATCTTTCTCTGTTTGCATGTCTGATTCTATTTGTTTGCATGTCTGGGTTGGTGTTTGCAAGTCCAAGTATTTGTCTTTGTTGGTTTGTATATCTAAAGTGCCTGTCTTTCTCTGTTTGCATGTCTGATTCTATTTGTTTGCATGTCTGGGTTGGTGTTTGCAAGTCCAAGTATCTGTCTTTGTTGGTTTGTATATCTAAAGTGCCTATCTTTCTCTGTTTGCATGTCTGATTCTATTTGTTTGCATGTCTGGGTTGGTGTTTGCAAGTCCAAGTATTTGTCTTTGTTGGTTTGTATATCTAAAGTGCCTATCTTTCTCTGTTTGCATGTCTGATTCTATTTGTTTGCATGTCTGGGTTGGTGTTTGCAAGTCCAAGTATTTGTCTTTGTTGGTTTGTATATCTAAAGTGCCTGTCTTTCTCTGTTTGCATGTCTGATTCTATTTGTTTGCATGTCTGGGTTGGTGTTTGCAAGTCCAAGTATTTGTCTTTGTTGGTTTGTATATCTAAAGTGCCTATCTTTCTCTGTTTGCATGTCTGATTCTATTTGTTTGCATGTCTGGGTTGGTGTTTGCAAGTCCAAGTATTGTCTTTGTTGGTTTGTATATCTAAAGTGCCTGATCTTTCTCTGTTTGCATGTCTGATTCTATTTGTTTGCATGTCTGGGTTGGTGTTTGCAAGTCCAAGTATTGTCTTTGTTGGTTTGTATATCTAAAGTGCCTGTCTTTCTCTGTTTGCATGTCTGATTCTATTTGTTTGCATGTCTGGGTTGGTGTTTGCAAGTCCAAGTATTTGTCTTTGTTGGTTTGTATATCTAAAGTGCCTGTCTTTCTCTGTTTGCATGTCTGATTCTATTTGTTTGCATGTCTGGGTTGGTGTTTGCAAGTCCAAGTATTTGTCTTTGTTGGTTTGTATATCTAAAGTGCCTGTCTTTCTCTGTTTGCATGTCTGATTCTATTTGTTTGCATGTCTGGGTTGGTGTTTGCAAGTCCAAGTATTTGTCTTTGTTGGTTTGTATATCTAAAGTGCCTGTCTTTCTCTGTTTGCATGTCTGATTCTATTTGTTTGCATGTCTGGGTTGGTGTTTGCAAGTCCAAGTATTTGTCTTTGTTGGTTTGTATATCTAAAGTGCCTGTCTTTCTCTGTTTGCATGTCTGATTCTATTTGTTTACATGTCTGGGTTGGTGTTTGCAAGTCCAAGTATTTGTCTTTGTTGGTTTGTATATCTAAAGTGCCTGTCTTTCTCTGTTTGCATGTCTGATTCTATTTGTTTGCATGTCTGGGTTGGTGTTTGCAAGTCCAAGTATTTGTCTTTGTTGGTTTGTATATCTAAAGTGCCTGTCTTTCTCTGTTTGCATGTCTGATTCTATTTGTTTGCATGTCTGGGTTGGTGTTTGCAAGTCCAAGTATTTGTCTTTGTTGGTTTGTATATCTAAAGTGCCTGTCTTTCTCTGTTTGCATGTCTGATTCTATTTGTTTGCATGTCTGGGTTGGTGTTTGCAAGTCCAAGTATTTGTCTTTGTTGGTTTGTATATCTAAAGTGCCTGTCTTTCTCTGTTTGCATGTCTGATTCTATTTGTTTGCATGTCTGGGTTGGTGTTTGCAAGTCCAAGTATTTGTCTTTGTTGGTTTGTATATCTAAAGTGCCTGTCTTTCTCTGTTTGCATGTCTGATTCTATTTGTTTGCATGTCTGGGTTGGTGTTTGCAAGTCCAAGTATTTGTCTTTGTTGGTTTGTATATCTAAAGTGCCTGTCTTTCTCTGTTTGCATGTCTGATTCTATTTGTTTGCATGTCTGGGTTGGTGTTTGCAAGTCCAAGTATTTGTCTTTGTTGGTTTGTATATCTAAAGTGCCTGTCTTTCTCTGTTTGCATGTCTGATTCTATTTGTTTGCATGTCTGGGTTGGTGTTTGCAAGTCCAAGTATTTGTCTTTGTTGGTTTGTATATCTAAAGTGCCTGTCTTTCTCTGTTTGCATGTCTGATTCTATTTGTTTGCATGTCTGGGTTGGTGTTTGCAAGTCCAAGTATTTGTCTTTGTTGGTTTGTATATCTAAAGTGCCTGTCTTTCTCTGTTTGCATGTCTGATTCTATTTGTTT
This sequence comes from Artemia sinica, assembly GCA_027921565.1. Taxonomy (NCBI): domain Eukaryota; kingdom Metazoa; phylum Arthropoda; class Branchiopoda; order Anostraca; family Artemiidae; genus Artemia; species Artemia sinica. Next base: position 2,451 of record JAPEVW010000781.1, on the reverse strand, counting down.
GCATGTCTGGGTTGGTGTTTGCAAGTCCAAGTATTTGTCTTTGTTGGTTTGTATATCTAAAGTGCCTGTCTTTCTCTGTTTGCATGTCTGATTCTATTTGTTTGCATGTCTGGGTTGGTGTTTGCAAGTCCAAGTATTTGTCTTTGTTGGTTTGTATATCTAAAGTGCCTGTCTTTCTCTGTTTGCATGTCTGATTCTATTTGTTTGCATGTCTGGGTTGGTGTTTGCAAGTCCAAGTATTTGTCTTTGTTGGTTTGTATATCTAAAGTGCCTATCTTTCTCTGTTTGCATGTCTGATTCTATTTGTTTGCATGTCTGGGTTGGTGTTTGCAAGTCCAAGTATTTGTCTTTGTTGGTTTGTATATCTAAAGTGCCTGTCTTTCTCTGTTTGCATGTCTGATTCTATTTGTTTGCATGTCTGGGTTGGTGTTTGCAAGTCCAAGTATTTGTCTTTGTTGGTTTGTATATCTAAAGTGCCTATCTTTCTCTGTCTGCATGTCTGATTCTATTTGTTTGCATGTCTGGGTTGGTGTTTTGGAAGTCCAAGTATCTGTCTTTGTTGGTTTGTATATCTAAAGTGCCTATCTTTCTCTGTTTGCATGTCTGATTCTATTTGTTTGCATGTCTGGGTTGGTGTTTGCAAGTCCAAGTATTTGTCGTTGTTGGTTTGTATATCTAAAGTGCTTCTTCCTGTTGCATGTCTGATTCTATTGTTGCATCTCTGGGTTGGTGTATGCAAGTCCAAGTATTTGTCTATGTTGGTTTGTATATCTAAAGTGCCTATCTTTCTCTGTTTGCATGTCTGATTCTATTTGTTTGCATGTCTGGGTTGGTGTTTGCAAGTCCAAGTATTTGTCTTTGTTGCTTTGTATATTTAAAGTGCATGTTTTTCTCTGTTTGCATGTCTGATTCTATTTGTTTGCATGGGTGAGTTGGTGTTTGCAAGTCCAAGCATTTGTCTTTGTTGGTTTATATATCTAAAGTACCTGTCTTTCTCTATTTGCATGTCTGATTCGATTTGTTTGCATGTTGCCTGTCTTTCTCTGTTGCATGTCTGATTCTATTTGTTTGCATGTCTGGGATTGGTTTTTGCAAGTTAAAGTATTTGTCTTTGTTGGTTTGTATATCTAAAGTGCCTGTCTTTCTCTGTTTGTGTGTCTGATTCTATTTGTTTGCATGTCTGGGTTGGTATTTGCAAGTACAAGTATTTGTTTTTGTTTGTTTGTATATCTAAAGTGCCTGTCTTTCTCTGTTTTCATGTCTGATTCTATTTGTTTGCATGTCTTGGTTGGTTTTTGCAAGTCCAAGTATTTGTCTTTGTTGGTTTGTATATCTAAAGTGCCTGTCTTTCTCTGTTTGCATGTCTGATTCTATTTGTTTACATGTCTGGGTTGGTGTTTGCAAGTCCAAGTATTTGTCTTTGTTGGTTTGTATATCTAAAGTGCCTGTCTTACTCTGTTTGCATGTCTGATTTTATTTGTTTGCATGTTAGGGTTGGTATTTGAAAGTCCAAGTGTTTGTCTTTGTTGCTTTGTATATCTAAAGTGCCTGTCTTTCTCTGTTTGCATGTCTGATTCTATTTGTTTGCATGTCTGGGTTGGTGTTTGCAAGTCCAAGTATTTGTCTTTGTTGGTTTGTATATCTAAAGTGCCTGTCTTATTCTATTTGCATGTCTAATTCTATTTGTTCGCATGTCTGGGTTGGTGTTTGCAAGTCCAAGTATTTGTCTTTGTTGGTTTGTATATCTAAAGTGCCTGTCTTTCTCTGTTTGCATGTCTGATTCTATTTGTTTGCATGTCTGGGTTGGTGTTTGCAAGTCCAAGTATTTGTCTTTGTTGGTTTGTATATCTAAAGTGCCTGTCTTTCTCTGTTTGCATGTCTGATTCTATTTGTTTGCATGTCTGAGTTGGTGTTTGCAAGTCCAAGTATTTGTCTTTGTTGGTTTGTATATCTAAAGTGCCTGTCTTTCTCTGTTTGCATGTCTGATTTTATTTGTTTGCATGTCTGGGTTGATGTTTGCAAGTCCAAGTATCTGTCTTTGTTGCTTTGTATATCTAAAGTGCCTATCTTTCTCTGTTTGCATGTCTGATTCTATTTGTTTGCATGTCTGGGTTGGTGTTTGCAAGTCCAAGTATTTGTCTTTGTTGGTTTGTATATCTAAAGTGCCTGTCTTTCTCTGTTTACATGTCTGCTTCTATTTGTTTACATGTCTGTGTTGGTGTTTACGAGTCCAAGTATTTGTCTTTGTTGGTTTGTATATCTAAAGTATCTGTCTTTCTCTGTTTGCATGTCAGATTCTATTTGTTTGCATGTCTGGGTTGGTGTTTGCAAGTCCAAGTATTTGTCTTTGTTGGTTTGTATATCTAAAGTGCCTGTCTTTCTCTGTTTGCATGTCTGATTCTATTTGTTTGCATGTCTGGGTTGGTGTTTGCAAGTCCAAGTATCTGTCTT